>JAUZNC010058279.1:0-11552 GCA_034780395.1 Vannuccia rotundouncinata | reverse complement strand
TTGACTAAAGAGCCGACACACATTGTAAAGGAACGTCTCGCTGCATATCTCATAAAGAAATATTTCTCATCTCAAAAATGTATTACATTCCGACAACAACTGAGTGATGGTCATTTGTTCATAAAAGTGTAGCCTGCGCTATACGTAATAGTTATCCTATAAATAACTTATTTAGGATTGCCATTTCCACTATTCTCTTCATTAGTTGATCAATTGGAGTCAGACGGATTAATAGTATATCCGATTGAAGATTTTATTGGGTTTCTGAAGTATGTGTGTGAATATTGACTTTGTAAGCATTTTGTTACGATTTTCCATAAAGTTTTTCATAATAATATTTAATATTAAATTGTAGTCTATTTTAAAATAATATAATAATATGTAATTTTTTTTAATAATATCTATTTTGAAAAATTATTTATTGTATGTGTATGGCAATTACCATTTCCTTTATCATAATTAATTTAGGCCCAAGATCCTTGTTGGCGCTAAAGAATTGAAGAAATCTTAGATAGACAAAAGAAAGCGCAATGGGCAATATATTTCGAGCGTGTGTGAAATTTTCCCCGTGAAGTGTAAAACGAAGAAAAAAAGATATTATTAAAAGCAACATTATTACAAAATCCATTTTATTCCAATGGCAGGAAAACCAGTTCTTCAACGAAGGATGCATCTGGAAAATATATTAAGAGAATTTTGATAAATACAATTTGAGTGGCTAATTAGCACAGAATTTTAAATATATGTTTGCACTAAAAAATAGAATTTAAAACAAAAAATCACTTGTACTTAAAATAAGTATACATACTTACGTAACAAAGAAAAAAACAATTTCTCGGTAACAAATTCATGTCCAGACGGATCTTTCACTTTTGAAGCGAAATAGTAAATTGGGAACTCGGAAGTTTTGATATGATTTAATCAAGGTATTTGGAAAGGTTATGGTACCATGACCCAAGACCTTTATGAAATTTATCAAAATTTACCCAGTCACGTATTTTACTTTTCCGCCTTGAAAACGAAAGGCGATCTATCGAATTTAAACCCTGCTAATATTATGTGTCCTTTTATTTTCTAAATGTTCTGCGTCTAAAAACACTATTACAGCTAAATTTATATTTGAAAAATAGAACATTCCTTGTCAAGTTAATAAGAAATCTTTAAAAAAGCATATTTTATTATGTAGTATGGACAATGTGATTTCAATGGTATAACATTATTCTTTATTCAGAAAGACGACTGTGAATTGACCTCACCCCTTGTCCCCTGTAAGCCAATATTTACATGTGCAAACTTGAAGCAATTATCAAAGACACATCATTCATTATTGGAATTGGTATGTCTATGTTATAAGTGCTGAGACACGAGTTGTTTTCAATTGACCTTAGAATTATCTAACAAAAAGAAGAAGAAAATAAATGGTCATCAGTCTACTAGCGGAAATCAACAACAAGATAGAAGGCTTAGGTAAAGAAGGCAAAAGAATTCCATTACATGGGTTCCAAATCACTGTAGTGTTTTAGGGAACGACGAAGCAGATTGTGAAGCAGCTCTCGGAAGCAAGAAAGACCAGAAAGGAGTTGGGAGGCTGCTAGAGGAAGATAATGAACACTAAGTACGAGTTCCCCCACAAAAGAATCGAGAAGATTTACGGGAAAGGAAACATCAAGACTGACTGGGAAAAACACCTGGAAAAAGACACAACAGTTTCAGAAGATTCAGGACAGACCATTCGACAGAACTAAGAGCATAATAGGAAAATAATAGGCCTAGAAAAAGATGAGATGTGCAGACTGTGCAATGAATCCCCGGAATTTACTGCTACACAAAAAAAAAGTTATTTTGGTTAATGTACAAAATTTATCCGATTTTGAAGAAGTTTATTTTATTTAAATTTAGTTTTAAAAATATACTCCCAATAATCAAAACTGATATATTTATTAAATGGTTGAAATAATACGATGAAAGAATTACTTAATACGTTTTACGTGAGTACGTTTTTAAGATTTGTAAGGTCGTGCCCAACCTAAATAAAAGTAAAAATTTGATTTAATAATTGCAATAACTATATTTATGTATTAAAATTGTAGAATAGATTTTTTGGTAAAAATAAAAATAGTAAAAAATGTTGAAATACTCATCTCATTGGACATACATAAGCGAGATTTACAAAAGTATACATTAATGATTACCATTCGGGCATTCAGGAATCAAACGTGCACAGTCTGAAACATATTTTGTATATTGATCAGTATGTAATTAAAACTTGTTATTTAAAATCATTTTAGAATAGTGAACTTTATCTGCAAATTCAGTAAATAATTTGGTTACAAAAAATTGAGGAATGTTTAAAAATTATATTCTATACCAATTTTTCGGTGTAGATTTCAGATTCGAAATACGTTTTCTCTAATTACCTCTAGTTTTAGATATACATATTAGTGAGTACAGAAAAAATGCACTTATGTTCTAAATATTTGAGTATCATCCAGTAGAATGATATAAGAGAATAAAATATATATGTCCAATAAAAAAAACTAAATCCTCTCTATTAAATAAATTATAAAATGAAAATAGTGTTTTTAATGACGTCTGTTCATTACTTTTGCTGTACAAAATTCTGTCGGCAGTCTGGATTGTGTAATTTCGATGTAATATTGAATTAAAATAATGAATTTTAGTTCACTGTTTACTTTTATTAGGAATATTAGATATGCAGATTTATTGTTTAAAGATAATTGATATGTATTAAGTAAGTTTTAATTATTATTTTATAATGTAATAAATAACCACTATAGTCAATATTATTACATTTTTGACACTATTTGGTTATTTTAAAACAAACAAACTAGAGAGGATATAGGGATATAGCTATATAGCTTTGAAACGTTGAACACAGAACAAATTATAAATAT
Organism: Vannuccia rotundouncinata; assembly: GCA_034780395.1. Lineage (NCBI taxonomy): Eukaryota > Metazoa > Platyhelminthes > Proseriata > Coelogynoporidae > Vannuccia > Vannuccia rotundouncinata. The sequence continues at coordinate 8,637 of JAUZNC010058279.1, read as the reverse complement.
GTGCACACACACACACCCATGTATACACCTGAAATGTTATAACGATGCAATGTGCGTAATTTATATAATTTTGCGTTTTTTTTTTAAATAACTTTAACAAACCAAGGTGATACACATTTTAATGAAAAATTACAAAATGGAATACTTTACATTAATACGTTCAAATTATTACCAATTGTGTCATCTTGAGTTTTTTTCAGTATCTTCAGGATCTTAAAGTAAAGAAAATACTTAACTAAGAAAGTTAAAGAAAGTTTTTAAAGTTTTTTAAGAAAGTTTAAAGAAAGTAAATTAACTATCGATTTCAAGCACAGTACCTTTATTAATTTCAGAAAATATCATATATTATTGAATTGTAAAATAGATTAATGGTATACCTACCTATTACAAATAATTAAATCTGAACATACATTTAGTTTCAAAAATAAAAATTTGAAAAAAATTGAAATACTTAATCCCTGGATATATTTATCAATGAATATAATAATCTTCAACTCACAGGGATTATGGGTGTGTAAAATTTTCAAAAAATTCTCCAATTCTTTTGAGAGAAAGATTTTTGACTCCCTTAAAAAATAGGTATTTTAAATATATAAATATTAATGCATGCATGCATGCTAATGAAAATCTTTATTGTATTAAAATTCCTAACTCGTGTTCGATTTTTATTCGTTTTGCACATTATTCATCATTCAATTACATTTTCTTTAAATTATAACACAAAATGTAGATATAATTTTGGACCATGGACTTTAATAACCGTAACAGCTTATATTTTTAAATCATCTCAATTGATCTCATATATAGAGTTTTCAGTGGCTATGAAACTATTTGTAAAAATGAATTTAAACAATTTGGTTCACTTCAATATATTGCGTCTCAAACGGTATAGTCTCAATGGTTCATCGTGTGAGAAATCCATATACTCGAATGGTTCAGTCTGGAAATCTCTTAGATTATCACTTAAAACTAGAGATTTACAAGGTGTAGCCCGTTTAAATTGTATTCCTTGGAGATTTACCACGCATATCCGAAACATGAGAGCAACTGCAGCAGCTGTATTCCGTATTGCTCAACCTCGTGTTGGCAGTACACTGATCTGGAGTGTCATTTCATCAGATGGATGTGACACCGAATCTGAATGCTGAAGGTTATATTTACATTCTTCAAACAATATACAACTATTCTTTACATTCCTATCAACCTTCCAATTTAAGCAATTCAATGCTACTTGTCACAAGGCCAACAGAACTATGTGCTGTTTTGATGATCCAGTCATTAACTTCACCACATCCTCAAAACCGTCATAACCTTAATCCAATTGAGAATGTTCGGGCACGCCTAAAAGAAGAGTTTGAGAATTGTGTTGTTCATGGTTTGGACAATGTCTATGGCACAGAAGTCCAGATATGGAATGATATGACTCAAGATTTTATCAATGGTTTGATTGATTCCGGGTCTGATCGATGGCATCAAGTAGTGGTATTCATATCATCCAAATCATTCAAATCAAAATTACCTTTGAGTACATCCAATTACACTGTGACTGAACTCCTAAACTAACCATGTAAATTATATGCTTCTATTTCTATATGCTATTGTTCTTATTATTAAATGTTCCCATAATATCGAACAAATTTATGTACATTACACCTAATCCCGAACTACTGCTATCTGTCAGAGTTTCGTATTTTTCGTTTATCCCGTTTTTTTTTATTTACATCATTATTACATATAATGCTACTTGACATGGATGTATTTATATGATATATGATCAATCTTTTTCATTACTCACAATACTCATTTGCGTTCTGTGAAATGCTTTAAATATACATTATTGTTGCATGGTGAGTGTGTATATGCATATCACACTTGTAAACATCACTCATTGACAGTTGTCTCTACGATTACTTGCACAACGGTAAACGAACAAATCAATTTATTGCAGTTGTGTAAAATCTCTTGCATCAACTCGCAACCCCTAAGAAACAAATGATTTAGGGTGACGCAACGCTGAAGTCATATCAGCCTCGTTTTGGTTATATATAGATAGGTGTATTCGCAGTGCATTTTGATACACGATAAGAGTCGAAATTTGATTAATCTTTTCTTATACGATGGCCTTGCGATTTACAATTGCCTCAACTCAAGAAATTGGACAAGTAATTAATAACGTGAAGTCTGCAAATACAACTCGTAACAATATATAGATGCACAACTGAGTGGTTTCTCGAGCGCGAAGCGCGAGTGAACCACGAATTGTGCATTATATTGTTGCATGGTGTCTTCCCATCGTTGCGCAATAGCCGTTGTGTATGAGATTTATCACCACTGTTGTGGAGTGTATTAGAAATAAATAAATGCGCTTTTAGTGTTGCTAGATATGAACGATATGAGCAAAACGCAATATTAAGTCTAGTGTATATATTTGCGAGTATTTAATAAGATACGATGCGTAATACGATGCAAAATATAGTACAAAATAGGTATAAGCAAAATATTATTCTTGAAGGACAACCTTCATACTAAAGTCATTAACCGAATCAATATTTAAAAAATCAAAAAGCGTCGTTTTCTTTGCTGGTGGCGGCGGCTCCAACAAACTGCTGAAAGTTTTTTCTTGTTAGTTTGCAGTTCGTTTATATTCATTCACTGCGCTGCTTTTATGTCCAGTACGAGACATAATAAGTTGTTCATCGACGTTCTCGTGAAACAAACTGAGCAGCACATGTCACTTTTCCTGATTGTCCAGCCAGTTTCGTCGTTAACCTGCAACCGCGATATATCTTCGGGCAATAAGCATCGGATATTATTGACTTTTACAGGAGAATTTGCAAAAGGAGGTCGTCTGAGTCTAATGTTTGCAAGAGGTCGTCGATAGAAGGGCCCATCAAATATGCCATCGTCGTTGAGACAGTTGATGTATCGTGTTACAATTTTATAAATGGAACGAGTATTGTCAGAGTCGTATTGTTTGATTGCTTTGCTTTCGTATTTCTTGTCGTTAATTCCGCCGCCATTAACTTTGTCGTTGCGGCCGGAAAAGAGGAAGTATCGCACCTCGGAATCATCGCCAAGTTGGAACTGAGATACTTGCATTTTTCGGTGTTCGTCACAGGCTCTTAAACCGAAAGCCTTACAACAGTAAAAATACACCGCAGAGAGGAGATCGGATACGTTGTCCATGGAAAAGGCCCCCGTCTGCCGTTGCGTCACCCCAAATCATACTATAGGGTTTATGTGTTGATGCAAGAGATTTTACACAACTGCCATAAATTGATTTGTTCGTTTACCGTTGTGCAAGTAATCGTAGAGACGTCAGTGAGGGATGTTTGCAAGTGTAGTATGCATAATATACACGCTCACCATGCAACAATACGTGGTGTACGAAACTCTTTGAAGAATGGTGTATACTTGGAGGAATGGCGCTAGCGACAAAAAAATGCCTGATTTTAATACCTTGCTTACCACAGACACCTCCATAATTTCAAACGCAATGACGCATTTTATATTTGAGATCAGGCGACGCGACGGTATAGTAATTATCCAGCGAATACGGTCTACAATATAGTTTGCGGAATTTCAAGATGCATACGACAAGATCAGCCAAATATCAACATAATATCTAGAGACGATCTTGAGGTCTCTAGACTCGCGGATGCGAGATCTCACCGGGCGGGGTGTCGGTGCCATCCGAAGACAGGCTGTGCCAGCAACGTCCGACGACGAGTCACAATTATGGCAGACGCATGGACAACGCATCCGATCTCCTCTCTGTGGTGTATTTTTAATGCTGCAAGGCTTTCGGTTTAAGAGCCTGTGACGAACACCGAAAAATGCAAGTGTCACAGTTCCAACTTGGCGATGATTCCGAGGTGCGATACATCCTCTTTTCCGGCCGCAACGACAAAGTTTATGCGGCGGAATTAACGACAGAAAATACGAAAGCAAAGCTTTCAAACAATACGACTCTGACAATACTCGTTCCATTTACAAAATTGTAACACGGTTTATCAACTGTCTCAACGACGACGGCATTTTTGATGGGCCCTTCCATAGACGACCTCTTGAAAACATTACACTCGGACGACCGCGTTTCGCAAAAACTCCTGTAGGAGTCAATAAAATCCAATGCCTATTGCCCGAAGCTGTCGTTGCTGCAGGTTTAACGACGAAACTGACCGGACAATCAGGAAAAGTGACATGTGCTACTCAGTTGTTTCACGAGAACGTCGATGAACAACTTATTATGTTTTGTACTGGACATAGAAGCAGCGCAGTGAGTGATATAAACGAACGGCAGAAAACAAGAAAAAACTGTTAGCGGTTTGTTGGAGCCGCCGCCACCAGCAAAGAAAACGACGCTTTTAGATTTTTTAATTTTGAATCGGTTAATGACTTTAGTATGAAGGTTGTCCTTCAAGAATAATATTTTGCTTATACCTATTTTGTACTATATTTTGCATCGTATTACGCATCGTATCTTATTAAATACTTGTAAATATATACACTAGACTTAATATTGTGTTTTGTTCATATCGTTCATATCTAGCAATACTAAAAGCGCACTATAAATATTTCTAATACAATCCACAACAGTGGTGATAAATCTCATACACAACGGGTAGGCACCATGCAACAATATAGATTCACAATTCGTGAACACTCTCGCTTCGCGCTCGAGAAACCACTCAGTTGTGCATCTATATATAACGCACTGGTATATTTTGGTAGCTGAATTCCGGCCGTGAGAGCCACAAAAACCGCGCGGCTTGGCAGTAAATAAATAAAGTCTTATTGAAGACATCAAATGTACTACATCAGTATCACTTACCTTGAACCATTTCATCCTGGCATGCCTGAAAGTACAAGTGGGTTTCTGCTTTCTTTTCAAACACAGATTTTGCTATGACTTCTAAACCTATCTTCTCACCATCGAAACCAACAAGCGAGCCATACTTGCCATGTGTAAGAATGAAAACATTGATCGAGTTATATTTCTCATTATGTTGATTGTAAAGAGGAATATCAGAACACAAGTCTCCCATTTCTTCTGCTGTTTTATTGCAACAATAAATAATTTTCGAAAATGGCTTAAACACTTTTATAATCCGATCGCTGTCCACAAGAGTCCCAATGCGGTCTCCAAATCCGTCACAAGATTTATTTTCAATGATGAGAAGTAAGTCTGAAATAAAAAAGTAGATAACGATTCTATTGTGCAAACCATTATTGAACAGTGTTTAAATTAGTTCACTATAAATATTCAAAAAAACGTTATAAAATCTCTCGATCAGTAGAACAACAGAACATTCCAACAAATTTTTATCTATTTCCTAGAAATACAATGATTATGGTGTTTTAATCAATGTATGATAAGAGTAAGGAAGACCACATCTCAGAACATGGAGTAAGGAGTTATTCTCAATGTGAGCTATTTATAAAACTGAATCATTTATTTGGTGAAAGTTTCAGCAGAAGTGTCCATGGAGGCGTTTTTTTTGTTTGAATAAAGTGATACACATACCTGTAGATAATCTAGCAGAATTAATGTTACATCGTTGTCTAAATCTTTGTTTAAATAATGTCAAAATTTAGTTTACACAAGCAGGTTACCCATTGACATTAAAAACACCTTCAATAATTCCTTTGTACTGAATGAATATCATTAAATCGTTGATATCAATATATCCTCGCTTTTATAATCACTAATCGTCCACTGATTGGAGTTAAACTCTTAAGGAACACAAGTTATAATATATAAATTGCATACTTTGATCTTTTTTCGATCACGCCTGTAGTCTGATATTAATTGTTCCCAAAATCTACTTGATTCTCTTCCCAACAGTTCCACAAACAGCTTCTCCACAATATCGGAATCATTGATGTTGAGATTCTCATGAACATCACGTTCACAGATCTTATCTAGAATTGATTGTGCTCGCTCCTCCTCTGGTATATTGTCAATAATCCTGCAGACCAACTCCCTAAATAATAAATAGTTCAAAGTCAAATTTTAAGTTTTGTGTTTATTGTACAAATTCAAAATCCATTTTTTACCTTGAAGGTCTGATATTGCGGACAACGTTAGCTCCAGGGTAGTAACCAAGATTTTTCGCCAAATCAACACGCCCCATGATTCGTAAAGCCTCTCCGAGCAATACTTTAGGATTCACACATCCTCCCATTGACAAGCAGTCCTCAATTTCTTCAAAGTTGCTACAATATATTAGAAGAAATGAACAACAATTTGTATGATTAATAAAACACAACTAATGGTCAGTTGTGAAATGAAGAAAAAAATAAGGAAATCTCTTTTGTGTTAGCAAATCTTTCTATAATCCACGTAATAATAAAACACAATAATAGTAAAGCAGTCACTTTCCTTGAATGAATTCTTAGATTCTCCATTAAACATTTTTTCTTGATTTTTTGATGTTTTTTTTTTAAATTGTCACTTTGTTTTAATTTATTGTGTATTGGTTTTTCATAATTATTGTTTTTGAATTTCAAAAATGAAAATGTTCTCTTTAGTTGTTTTTATTTAATTGTGGCTTTATTTTTATACATATAACCTCACTAAATACATTACACATTCTAGCATCTATTCTCAAAAATTAAAAACTTCTTCCCAATAATATAAGTTATAACGTAAATTACGTTGGCTTCTTATAGTGCGCATCTTTTTATTTCGATGATGTTTAAACATTCAACATTAATGTCAGAGTAAATTGGATTGTTTCCTAAAGGTTTATTTAACCATTTCTTTAGGTATCTGTTGTGTATATTTTTGTATTTTTGATATGATATAGGTTACAGGTTAATAAATAAATTTATTACGTCAAACAAACAAAGAATTGTAAATATTGTTTTTAAATTTTGAACCATCAATCATTGAATCTCTTAAATATGGTATTAATCACCAAATGTATCATAAGTTTATCGAATAGACTAACCTGCATTTATAAATTTCTTTTTTTGGAGCAAAACGTCCATCGGAGATTAAAAACTTTATTAGTTGAACATCACTTAATTGAGTTGACAACATAGAAGTGACACTAGTCAGAGTGTAGTGTACAAGCAGTGACAAAATTACACAATTATGAGAAATCATGTCAATCAGATCAAACAAAACGCCAACATTACACCGGAGCTTCCAGAATAAACAATCAAACAGTTTGAATAGAATTGTACACAACAGTGTGTGTGTTGATAGACAATATCCTGAATGTATTTGCCCGATAGTCTGGTTAGATTTTAAAAATCTATGGGTAAGATAAATTGATACACAGAATGCCAGGAAACCATAGAGAGCAAAAGGTCTAGCCATGTCCCTTTTGTATTTCGTTGCCTAATAAAAACAAAAAAGGCATTTATTGATAAAATAATCATAAAAATGAGAAAACTAGAATAATTAAGAAAATTCTTAATATCAGAAAATGGTTTTTATTTTAAACTTATTACATTTGCAACTTTTTTTATGAAAACAATTCAACTGTCTAAATATTTTTGATTATGCATATTGCCTCAATTTCATAAAAAAGATTTAATTGTTAATTATGATTCTTATAAGGCTGCTAAACTTGCAAGAACAAAATTATTGAATCAACAAAAGAAAACAACCAGAGAGAAGGCATTGAATGGCCTTATTTCAAAGATTGTGTTGAAACACCAAAAATATGACTATCATAAGAACATCACATATGTACCTATTGTTTTTATTTTTCTTATCCCTTCTTTGTAAATATAATTTAGACTGTGAAAAATCTATTTACCATTTATATTTATGAAACTGAAGGTATGTTAAGTATATATTCTAAATAGTTATGTATATATTTTAATCCTGTGTTGAAAAAATTATAATTTATATAGTACTTATCCGTTTCCACCTGTTGCATCAGTTTAATAGTAATCCACCTTAGCCCAAGCAACTAATATTTGTTTTATACTAACCGCACCATTGCAATGCATCATTATATATAATGTAGTTTATACTACATGTTTAAATACTATCATTACCAGCTCCATGGATCTTAGCATATGTTAAGCATCATTATTTATAATTATTTCAATAACTTTTGGTATAAAAAAAATGGGAAACTTGTGTTCTTAATCTTTTAATGTTTTAAAAAATATTTATATTAATATATGAGTACCCAACCAAGTACATGAAATGATAAAACAACTAAATAGTACCTTATTTGTGCAATTTTTTATCATACTGGGTAATTTATTTTTTTCAATATACCTGTGGCAACCTGACTTTTCAACTACAAGTGGGACTAAAACAAACTTGAGTTTTTTTTGATCAGCCATTCCCATGTCTGTTATTATAATTTTATCTGGTTGATTATCACATACAGTATACTCCACTTATAACAAGCTCAGTTGTAACAAGCAACCTGCTTATAATGAGCAAATGTATTGGGTTCTTTCTCTATCTAGGCTTACTTATAATGAGTGTTAGCCTTAAATTGGTTGAATGCATAATCTCTATATACCCATTATGAAAATGGACTAGGTATTTAATAACTTTTGGTAGTAGAAGAGCTAGGAAAATGCTTTGCTGGTTTTTGTGATTTAGGCCGTATGTACGCAATGCTTTTATTACATATAAGGTTTTCATGCAGGACGCTA
>JAUZNC010058278.1:0-11555 GCA_034780395.1 Vannuccia rotundouncinata | reverse complement strand
TACTGGAGCATAAAGGATGGGTGTGTATGTGACATGTCAAATAAATGACAGGTAATAGCGCTTTATAAATGTAATGTAATGTAATGTAATGTAATAAATGTAATGTTCATTGCAGAAGACAATTAGAATGCTTAACCCATATGGATTTCGCTGGATTAATCTTTACTACATCAAAAAAACCTTGGGTCAGTTTTCGAAGCTTTATGAAGTAATATTCCATTGTTGAATGAAAAGACAAACTAGACTTTTCTCCCTTAGATAGCTGTCTTGGTGAATAAACACTGTCCATTGGAGGTGGAGATTTTTTCTTCCAATACACCGGTGATACTTTATTATAATGATCTTTTTATTAAAAATATGTTTATGGATTTGGTAGCGCGATAGCTTATTTTAAAGATTAATGGTTACAAGAATCATAATTTTACATTGATTATTTTATTGGCGATGTGAGGAATTAAATTATGAGGAGGCATAAAAAACCGCAATTCTCCATAATATGCTCTTTCGTCATCGTTAAAACAATCTTAAAAGCTTCATTTTCATCTGTAAAGTTGATAAAGTTGTTCTGACCTGGCTTCATCTCCTTCTAATAACGACTGCTGCTTAAATCAAGCCATTCGTCTCCCAAGTGTTTTGAATTGTACCAAAAGTGATGACATAAATTGGTAATGTGTCTGAAAGTGTATATCTTGATAATAATTGTTGTCCACGGATTGCCAAGTTTTTCACAATAAAACCTGTTAAGTCTTGCGTGCAGCTGTAATTGTGAGCATAGAATATAATGGCAAGGCCAATGTCCTTTTCAGACGACTTGAGTGTTTCAGCAACAACAATAGTGTATGTTTGAAACAATCGACAAACGCTCTCCACACGTCTGCGTGTGAGGTGCTCCATATAAAATTATGAGGTATCATGTTTCTAAATTGCTCAACCTTTGAGGTAAGATCCCCAATACTGGGAATTCTCACATTGAATACTGATTTCCATTCTAGTCATTTCTCTGATGACTGATGAATCTCTCGCCTCGAAAAAGTGTATTATTACACAATCGAACCATAGATTTTCTATATCAAGCTGAACTTTGGAAGTTTCCTGTTTGTGTGGAAACTTCAAGTATATTATATGTGGAATACCAATTTCGCTCACTTTGTAAATAAAGCAAGTATTGTCTGTTGTTTGGATCATATTCAATACCACATATTGACCTTTTTGGCATTTCCAATTTATTGATGATTCCGCATAATCTTTTGTCACATCGATAACGTAAGGCTCAAAGCCAAAAGCCTTTAGTTTTGTGATACAGGTGAAGAATATGTTTTCAGGAGTCTCGCAAGAGCAGACCAACTTCAATGTAAACGTATTATTGTCAGACTTTCAACATCAATAGAATGTTGCTGCTTTATCTATGGTTGATTGAGAAGCGTGCAATATTAATTTCTTTGTGGCAAATGATACAAATATGTGTCCGACTGATCTAATGTGAGTGTTTTTCTTATCATGACTGTATACTTATAAAAAAATTGTTTACTGGACGTGAGTCCGAGTCCACCACACACTCCATAGCAATTGAAGTCGACTTTTCCCGAAACATTTATACAGTTATATCGACCGAGAGCCTTCAATTGAGCGAGACGAGTTTTTCATATGGTCAGATGAGATGTAGGGATCTGATGACAGTGCAGCTTAATTACTTATTAGATGGAAAATATTAACTAATTTTAATTAATTAACTAATGTATGAAGATTATTGTTTATTGACATGTCGAAGAGACGTTAATTAATTACAGCAAGTAGAAAATGCAACCCAGCATAATTCTGATTTGATGAACTTTCTGTACTTCTCTTTTAAACTGAAATAAATTATTTACTGTATAAGTACGATTCAAGAGTCGTGAAATACTTACAGTTTTAAGTCTACAGAGGGAAAAAGACAATCGTTTCGTAGCGTAGTAAAATGAATTTATATGAGAAATTTGACTTACTTATTTTCTTATATACATTTTTCTAATCGATATAGTGTTGCAATATTACTAGGCGATAATTTAATGGATGACTTCAATTCGTGGGATTTTTTTTAACCGAATACTCAAATAACTCATGAAATTTGATGATCATCCTATGCTTAATTAATTCGCACAGTCTTCGGATGATTATATATGATTCATATGAATGAAACATAAAATTTCATGTACAATAAATTCTCCTCCTCATCTGAGGTTAATTTATTGAGAGGAACGACTTTAATACGTATGAGGTATAATGGAAGATAGTTATGGGAGAGTGAAAAAGACGATGATAAAACTACTAAAAGGGAAGAAGATAACTAGTCTGTTTTATTATATATGTTGACATCTTTTAATAATAAATTCAATGTATTATTAATAAAAAATTAATTGATTTATTACTTTTAAAATATGGATAATCTTCTCCAAATCAGAGTAATCTTTTCAAAATCATGTTAGTTAAATCATATAGTTAGAGAATCAGGGAATTTAGAGAGTTTTATGGATTTTTAAGTATTTTTTAAGTATTTTAAATGATTTTTAGCAATGATAGAATGCGATAAAATTTGTTAAAATAATAATAGATATTTTGAGAATTTATGGATTTTTAAGGATTTTGATGAATTTATCAATGATTATTTTGTTAAAATTTACTACAATTCGTTAAAAAATGATAAATGTCTATAAAATAATAATAATAGATATTTTTGGAATGTTTGAAAAAAGACGGTCATAATGTAATTCGCTGCTTTATCCTACCTCTTTTATATGCCGCTTTTGTGTGTGTCGTTTGCTCAACAAGTTGTTCGGTCAGCTATGGTTTTTCAATGTCAATACCTCTCACTTTTTCCCCGAAAGTTTTTTCTATAAACAAGACAACATTCTCACCTCCAGTCACTTCAAACTCAACATGATTGAAGTGAAGACGTCTGAATGGTTTCAACTCCTAGATATTGTATCGAGTGAGCTCTTGCGGGACAAGCCTAATCGGAATATTGATACTGTTCTACTTAAAGACATTATTTTTTTAAATATAGTCGACTTTTGTTATCGGAAAGACCTGGTCCAAATCCCCACTCTTGGTCTGCGTAATGGAAACTATTGGTTTACATGAAAACTCCTACCCATAATTGATGACTGTCTCTCGAGCATGGGGCCAGTTGATGGAGAAATTGCATACAGTTTCATGATTTTTCTTCGTTCTATCGAAAATCATCAACTGCTGAATATTCTTAATATAAACTATTTATTCTTAACTAATACGAAGATGGTGATACCCGACTTAATGGGTGAGAAGGCACTCGTTGAGCTGATATTCACTTCCTTTGGCTATGCGAATATGGACTATTGGAAGGAACCAAAACTGGACGTAATTGTAGAAAAACTATTCTTGTACCATAAACTCCATAAGGCAATAAATAATTGTTGAATTTTGTCCCTCCTAACTTCTCCATGAATTAAAATTTTATTCTTTAATAAGGTAAAACTCCATAAAGTCTTTGATAGACTTTTAAAACAAAACTTGAGCTGGATGAAAAAATTTCATGTAATCCAAATTTTTATGCTCTATTATATGGTTAATAATTATTCTGTAAATATGTATTAGTCGTGTAGCTCAGTGGTTAGAGCATCGAACTAATAATTCGTAGGTCATGGGTTCGAATCCATTCTTGACTATATTTTATATTTTTGTTATTATTTCTTATGATTTTTCAAATATCCAAAACGATTGTGTTGAACGATTATATACTATCGCTCCCCCTAAACAGAACAGAAGTATTGAGAATTTTTTTTTTTGATTACTATTATACAATTAATTATACTAATATACTATTAATTATGGATTTACTAGTTTTCTCATACTAACTATACTGAAAAACAATCAAGAAATAGATAAACAGATAAAAATTATATAACAACAGAGTTTATTGTAAAGGAGAAGTGGAAAGCATTCAAATGGTTTTTCAAATAGCACAAATAATTCTATAAGACTATACAACATTTATTAGAATTAGAATAATTAGGCTGGATAGGTAATGGCTGCTCCAATGAATACCAGTGAATACATTATGTCTTTATAAGGTCAATATCTAAATAAATAGTTTCACTGTACTTGCCATCATCGTTTAATATTAATTGCTTAAAACGTTGAGTTGAAGCGTTTTAAATAGACGTGGTTGCAGTGAGAATCAGTTTGGGAAGTCCAAGAACTTTCTTCTGTCTTTTCAACTGGAAAGGAGCAGGAGCTTCTGACGTATTCAGAGGGCTTATGAAGGAAGAGGGAGAAGTCCCGACATACTTGCAAAGTCCCATGACCGTAGAGAGCCAACTTTAAAAGGTTGAGTCTTATTGTTCACCACTTTATCGCCCATTAGAAAGGTGGAGTCGGTTTTCGTTCCCACGATTGCTTGATGACGGAAAGGTACAACTGTGAAGTTCACACTCTATACCTCGTCAGTGTTTCCGTGCTGAGCGATACATATTCCGTTGAGACGTAGTAAAAAAAGGATAGTTCTCCGCACCCATATCCTTGATCTTCATAGAATTGGCAACCTAATCCAGACCAGTGGCATTGCGTCCCAGCTTTTCCCAGTAAATTTCTGTGTTCTCCTAAAAATTTAGCCGCAATTCTGGACTACCCAGGTAAATGTTTCTCAGTTCTTTTGTTAACCCCGGAGCTTCCTTCGGGTTGTATAGAAATCCAGACAGTTTCAATAACGCCTGTCTATCTACCCATCCAATAATAGAGGCAAGATGATCCCGCGTTTCTTCCCCACATGTTTCCAGAGACTGGGTATAGCCGAAAATTTATCGTTGAGAGAGCCCTTTGGATTAGTGAAGATAAGGCTCATAAATTGGAGAGTCTACCCTGTAGAGGATTTGACGTCGATGAAGTGGAGAGATTTCTCCAGAGACTGAAGGCAGCGGTAAGGACCCGTCTTGATGAGCAGGATTATTGGCTGGAACGTCGCCTCAATATTTTAATCTGAAGAAGAAGTCATTGCAGTAGAAGGAGAATAGACCGACGGAGAGACGAACGTCAGAGAGCTCGTAAGAATGTAGAATGAAATCAACAACTCACTCATTTCCTTATATAGCATAAATTTTAGTTATTTCAATCTGATTATTACTATGGTAGGTGCAAAATCAAATTTTTAATTGGATTAAATTTTAAAAATTAAAGATGCGGGGTTTTTTTTCGAACAAAGGATTCTTCGTTGTGGTAGACCTCCACCATCCCTACTTCTGCTATATCTCAAAATAATTATCAATAACTTTGCATTCGGCTCAGTATTGATTAATTACACATTCCATTTAGAAAATGTGGTCTATGCTTTCTAACTAACACAGCGAAATTCTCGACTTTTAATTAAATGATGAGTTGGATTTATCTGGTATGTTTATTTAATCATTTAAAATAATATATTAAGTTGTTATAAATGTTTCATTTTGATGAATTATAGTGTCAAAAAATATGAAAATGTTATGTTGCCTGTGGTAGTCTGTAAACAGAAGTATCGACTAATTTTGTGGCGTACAGGAATGGGGGACATTGTTAATTTATATTATACACAATTAAAGGAATTAATACTTTGATGAGAAACCAAAGCAACCAGTGCACAATTCTCTATATTTATAATAATTCTTATAGCTCAATTCAGCTAAAATCTTAGATAATATGAGAATTGGAAAAATGTATTAACCACGTGTAAGTTATTTGCTGCAGTTTTTTCCAAAACTGCAGCAAACATTACAAACGAATGCTGAAGAATTTTCTTCAATAAAGAATATTTTACTACACTGTGCTTGTTATTACACTACACTACCTTATGCCTTTTACTGTTACAGTTTAAATAAAGTATTAATTAATTAAACTACTTTCCAGGGGGGGGGAACTACTATTTTGTATGGAAAACTATTTTAGCAATATTTCGTTAGTAAAACTATATTAAATAACGTTTTTGTGAGTACTGATATGTTAAATAGTGTTTTGTAAACAGATCTGTGTTACATATGTTTACAGATAGATGTTATATAAGATGTTTTCACATATTTTTTTTAGAAATGTATTGTTTTGATTTTTAAAATTATTACTGTTGACTTTACTGGCCTCATTTTGATATTTCAAATTTATAAGAATCAATCTTTACAATTTTACGATCTTAAGTCCAGCAATTGTAAACGTTGACTTACGGTTTATCTTAATTAAACTACATTTTTCTTACCCCAAAATAATGTATTGATTTCAATGATCAAACACACTTGCACACCCATTCTCATCACTATTCAATACGAAACAAATAAAAGATTGCAAACATATTTCTAAATTTTTATTTATGGATAAATATTAATTTTGAAATAATGATTTTACTGAACATTTTTCAATTGTAAATACGGTATTTAACTACTTTGCAGGACATCCTTCATATTAATATTCTTCTACTGAAATAGAATATAACTCTCTAAATAATACAATATGTAATATATAAAGTTACACGATAATTAAATATTAGAACTTTTAGAAACAATACAATTAATAAATTCCTTAATGTCATTAATTCAGTCTCTACACTAAATGATAAATGTCCCTGCTAGTCATCTTTTTCGGTCAAAGTGCCTTCTCTCCGACGGATTGCGCGCTTAAATTAAAAAATATTTATTTAATGATTATAATTCATTAACAATTTAAATTTTAAAATATAGGAAAGTTGTTTTGTCGTATCATTTTTATTGATTTTTAGGATTTTTACCAAGAGAAATGATCCGTTTCAAATTTTTGAAATATTTCAAAATCTGTTTAAACTTCTATACATTATTTTTATTTTATTTTTATTGATTTATAATATAAAAATGTTTTCAAAAGGACACATTTATTTTATTCAGTTTAATAATATAGTGACTTGTTTAGCTATTTATACAATAATATTATCATATTACCACACAATCATATTAATATCACTAATAACAATACGTTGTTGTACTCAAAATTCATCCAACAACATCGTCGGCTATCGCGGACTCTGTTGTTGGATTTATTTTTCGTACAATAACTCTAATTGTTATTATTATTGAATCAATTAAAAAAATTATCTTAATATTTAATTCACCAATCAACTCATTTTTGAAACAATATTTTAAATTAATTATTTGGTTTTAACAGTTTTCACCTGAATAGAAGTCCGAATTGATAGATGAACAAGAGCAACGATAATTGAGGTAACAGAACCCAGATTAAGAATCACCAATATTGCTATCAGTTCGTACAAAAATATGCTGTAATATTGTGAATCATCAAAATTCGGATGAAAAATTCGGATGCGCTTTAAATTAGAAATGAATTGAGGTTTGTTACATCGATCCTGTAGCAACGCTGAGTTTGTATCTGAGAAATACCTGCAAAAATAATGATGTATGTTTGGTAATTATTACCAGTCCAGTCATTCTGGCAAAAAAGTTGGACAAATTGCTAACAAAGGTTTGACGATTGAATATTTTTTAGTTGCTATTTTTGTGTTTTCCCATTTTAAAGAATAGGAGAAATATCCATGGTTTTAGGTTTATGATGAAAATGATGATTTTAATGCAAATAATGCAAATTATTCATATTTTTTCTCAACTTTAAAAAAATGGTTGCTTATAATTTTATTGGATTATTTTTCTACATATCACAAGCAAAAATTGTAACAATATATTGTAATGTTTACTTTCGAATACATTTGAATATAATCTATTTTATCTATTTTTATCTTTATTTGAAGTACATATTAAATTGATTGATTTATATAATTACTATATAATATATATATATATATATAATATATATAATATATTACTATATATAATAAATAAAACGAACCACTCCACACATTTTAATTAATCAAAATCCTGTTTGTTAACTTTTCCAGCTTTATAATATTTAATATTTAAACATGACTATACTATCGGCGGAGTGTGGCAATAGGAATATCATAATAAATGGAAAACTTGAATTATATACAATATAATACAATTTAGTTATATTTCATTTCATTAGTGGTTTCATTTACACAGAGAATGTTTTCATTCTACTTGTATTGTATGCTAAATCTGTTTGAAAAAGATGTTCGGAAAAATATTTTTGTTTTGCATTTCTGTAGCACGGAATCCAGATAACATTAACGAGCAGGATGTATAGGATGTATAGGAATCTTAGAATGAATGTGTAATTCATAATGATCTAATAAATATAGGTATACATTTGAATCAGAATTATTACAAAAATTATTTCTTACTTTTTGTTTAATTCATTTAAATATCCTTCGTGTGTTAACTTTTCTATCCGCTCTTTGAGAATTTCCAAGCCAAGAAATCCCTTCCTCATTGGTAAACCCTGATTAAATGATAGAAAACGACTCTTTCGGCTGAAGCAATTGTCAGGATCTTGAGCGAAACGTTTCCCTCTTTCGATTTCTTCAATAAAGTAGTATCCCTTTTTGATGAGGTTGGCGGCCTGTTTTAAGTCGGTAATCATACTTTCCGTGTGTTTGTACATCACGTTGTTATAAATGCTCTTCATGTAGCCAATTTTCGATGTCTCCAATAAATTGTCCAAAAATCCATCTTTTAAAATAGCAACTTTAACTTCATTTTGATATACAACATCCTATGTGAAGAATAAAATTGCCACGGTAAATCGTGTATTTTGTAGGTTTTAAGAAATGGGGGGGGGGTGATCTCTAAACTAAATTTCAGAAAATTTAAATATTTAATTAGGATCTGTATACTATAAAAATATTTTACAGTTGGCCAATGTATCAAAATAATTCTTTGTGAAGATTAAAATACAGTTTTTATTTGGAAAATGTATATAATAGACATTTGGGTTCATCTGGTAATAAAAATGAGGGGTTCACACAATAAAATTTCGATTTATCACGTATTAACCTACCGTAGAAAAACGCGCAAAAAAGTAAGAAAAAGAATGTTCTTTATATAATTAAGTTTTCAGATCAATATTTCAAATAAATATTGCTTATATTTGATACTCGAAATAAGCGCAAGCTTTACACTGCATAACTCAAACTTTACCTTAATGACCCCCCCCCCCTTTTTCGCCATCAATTATGGTGTGCAAGTACAAGTGTGTATTAAGTCTAATATATAAAGTCTAATTATAGTCTAAAGTCTAATTTTCCTTGAATTATCTATCGCCTGTTCTATCTCTTACTTAAAAACGGTTACTTTTAAAAAATAATCTGGATGATAGATTTCAAATTAGGAGCATGTAGTCAATGAAATACGATCTACAATTATACACATCAGTTCAGTACTAACCTCCAATGTGTCAATTTTGTAGGACAGTCGTAATACCATTCTAGAAGCCCCATAACTGCTTATATAGATAATAACAATGAAAAGAGCGAATAACCACCACAACACCGTTAGAATACGACCGGAGATTCGATTGGGGGGCTTTATGACGATCCCATGAAGTAGAGTTCCTATAATGAAATAAAAACTTTCCCCCGCATTGAAGGGATGATCATTAGGGACGATCATTTGTAGGATAGTAAGGCCGACACTGACGAACACGATAGAGCACAATATTGCAATCCAAACATAGTAATGAAAAGGAGAAATGAATTGGAAAACTGATTTTGTCCAAGATGGGTCCTTGTTATCATAAACAAAACCGTATGCCGAACTTCCAATTGGGAGGAAATTAAAATCCCGCAATCTCTGAGCAGAAAGTGAGTAACCCAGTCCAATAATATCTATGTTCTGTATTTGATAATCAAAAATGCAACAAAAAGCTTTATGTGAAACAAAATAATAAAATTTGTCTTTTTAAAAAATTATTTTATTGAAAAAGGTTTTTTTATATTTCTTATGTCAACCATGACATTTTCATAATTTCAATCCTTTGCTATGAAAATAATTTTCTTTATTTTCATTTACTTCAAGAATCATGATGAAAAAATTATTTTATTTTATACTATGCAATAATCTGATGTAAATGTCAAAATTATAGTTCTAATAATCTACATTATTGCACTCAGTGCAATAATATTTTACTTTATTGTACTGGATGAAATTTTAATTATTTTATAAAAAATCACAAAATCTCGCCCATCGGGCTCGTGCCTTAAAATGTTAATCTCGTAGAGTCCAATAAAGATGCAAAATTTGCACTAGTTGTGTACATAACTATTATTCATTCTTTCAGTTATAAAGTCAGAAACTATGATATATTAAATATATAAATATCTATTAATACCATAGATATTACGCTATAAAGTATAGAACTATAAATCTATGATTATTACGTTAGTTACTATTGTTTAAATCTATGGTAGATACCTCAATCTGGATAAACAGGAGCCAAAAAGAAGAAATATGAAAGAAATTTGAATTGTAGTAATGTGTTCTTGAATATCTTATTAAGTTTTTCAATAATTTCGTCAATTCAAAATATCCATTGCAAAATTGTTTTTTAAAAAGATGGCACTCGCACTAAACGTTAAAGTCTTAAGTCTTAAAATTTACCTTAATATACTATATCTATGGTTAAGAATCAATACTGGGTTAAATAAATTGGAAATCGAAATAAAAATAACTTTTGTTTTTTATTCGTCTTTATTGTAACAAAATTTTCTATTTAATTTCTATCTTAAAAGTATGGATTATATGTTAAGTCATCATATTTTGAAAGATTTATTTGAATCCAATTTATTTATTTGCTTCCTATAAATCAAATATATTCTTATACCGATTTGTAAATGTTTGCGAATTTTAATTATAGGAAATTTTTAATAATTTAAAATAAAACTCAAAAATCGAATTTTTGAAACAAAATTTTTAATCTAAAATCAGAAATGAATTTGATGAACAATTTTATTGATAGCAACTTACCCCATTTAACAGTTCAGAAAGATAACCGTTCCAACTGCCATTAGGCAATAATTTTCCGAATACCCCAATGTCTGAGTAGCTTATTATATAACCAATTTTTAGTTCATCAAGAACTTTCTTTAGCAGATCTATTGAGTATCCTGTGTACTCATAAGTTCCATTAACGGATACATTTTCACTTCGTTGAGCATACGGGGGATACTAAAATTGGATGTATAATTAATTGGGATAATTTATGCAATTAAATTTAATTGAAATTTAAGAGTTATAAACTAACATTAAAGAGTGAAATTGTTAAATAATGAAGATAAAATAGAAATTTGAACAAATGAAACAATTGGATAATGAATTTAATTTTCGAAATAACAACATATTGGAAACTTATATTTCTTCATTTTATTAAAATAAGTGTACGTTATTGTCATAGAAATTGACTTTGTTTTAATATTGCCTTTTGGAGGAAAACGAAATTGTTATGTTAGTCAATTTCTATGGTTATATTTTACTCTATGGAGGATATAAATGATGAGAATCTACGAGACGTAAGCAAGTAAATTCTGAGAATGTTATCCGACATATGGAGTGATAGATATTGTATATTATATATAGAACTAGATTGGACATCTAAAATATTTCTATACTAAAGTATGTTGCATCGCG
>JAUZNC010058277.1:0-11556 GCA_034780395.1 Vannuccia rotundouncinata | reverse complement strand
AGTTCGAAGAAGCAGTCGAGGATAACTGGAAGTTGATCTACAGTGACGGCTCGGTGGAGGGAGGTTTCGGCAGATCCTGGGCGGGCCGTTTGATGAAGGACGCGATAGGGGAATAAAAGAGCAGAATGGCCCTAGCTGGCTGGGTTGGCAGCAGCTACCAAGCAGAACTGGTGGCGCTCAGGAGGAAGCTGAAGAAACTATCGTTTTCTGCACGGACATCCAGGCAGTCTTGGAAGCCCTGAAGGGGAAGAAAAACAGCAAGAACAGGAGGTTGGAGAAGTCGAAGGATGAAGTGAAGAGCCTTGCGGACTGGAAGAGGGTCAGGCTGCAGTGGGTTCCTCGGAATGTAGACATTGCGGGCAATGAAGAAGCGAACAGAGTGGCGAACGAGGCGAGAGAGCTGAACCAAGAAGAGGTCAAGGTCGAGTTTAAGGTGGCGAAGAGATGGGTCAAGTACAAACCCGACTGGGAGCCCAGAGAGAAGAGGATCTACGAAGAGAGCAAGATCAGGAGAGATTGTCAAAGCAGAAGGGAAGAAGTAGTCCTGGCTCAGCTCAGAAGCGGTCACTGCCCAAAGGATGCCTACTACAAACGGAGGGTGGAAGTTCTCGGGGTCGGTGAGTGCGACAGATGTGACGGGGACGAGGGAAAAGACCACTGGCTCGCCTGCGCAGCCTTGGGGGGGAGGCTAACGTTAGATTAGGCTCGAAGGGGGAGGTTGAAGACCTGAAAAACGAGCGCACAATTCTTAATTGAGTACCTCCGTCAGACCCACAATAATTGGTTGGTCTGATGGGGGAAAAGGGGTCTGCAACCACAACAACAACAACTACCATCAGGAGCAGTGGTAGGGCCCCTTCTTGCTCTTACGACTCGGAGATCCAGGCTTTAAGTTTCACTATGACTTGGATCCGAGAGCACCCTGTTTGCATTTGCACAGACAGTTAGTCCACTGTCAGAGCCCTTGGGGACTGGAGTGGCGCCTTACCCTCGTCATGGCCGCCTAAGAGACTCCCTCCCCAACCACGTGACCCTCCAGTGGGTTCCCGGGCATTGCGGTCTTCCAAGGAAACGAGATGGTCAACGTTGAGGAAAAGGCCGCCACCTCTGATTTTAACGCGCCCTACTCCGTCCAACCCCAGTGTCAAGCGGATTTACGAAGCCGGCAAGAAGGTTCGACTCAAGGCCCGCCGAGACGAGGCTAGCGGCATACCGGGCCATCATCGAACCGGGGTTCAGCTCTGTGTGCAGGAAATGCATAAAAGTTCCGGAAACTGTGGAGCACTGGCTGCAGAAGGGACCCACGACCGTTCAGGGCCAGATTAGAATTTTCAGGAGGCACCCTCCGCCCCTGTCGGTTCTTCTAGAGGTGGCGTTCTCTCGGCTGGGTGACCAGTCGTGACGCTTCTGTCACAAACAAACGAACAACGACTTCTCTACAATCAAATCACTGCCGTATCACCAGATGTACAAGCCTCTCTGAACTCGTCATCTACCTCAGCCACTTCATCCTCTTCATCTACCTCAGCCTCTACATCAACCATAACTACCTCTCCAATGATATCTATTAACGATCTTAACAATCTTAACAATCATTTTGGGGCGGGGTGGTCCAGATAGTAGTGTGTCTGACTGCCGATAAGAAGGTAGCGGGTTCGAGCCCTGGCTCGGACCGAATTAATTACCTCCTCCCTGACTGGCAGCTGTGCCAGTCGAGAACTTAGCGACCCGAAAGGGTTTGTTTGATTGACTAGGGCATTTGAAATCTTCGGATTTAATGCGCTCTATAAATTTATAAAATAAAAAATAAATAAAAAATAAAAGAAGAAAGGAAAGTCCCATTATGTAGGAATCACCAATATCAATCGTCTTCTCAACTTGAAAATCACCAGAAATCTGATTCATCCTGGATACAAACATTGCGAGCGTTTTATCCAATTTTTTAGGAAGGAAACCTATTTCCAGAAACATCGAGGATACTGTTACATAAGCCAGACCAAGACACTGGTACTATCATCAAAGAAGACCCATCACTTGTTCGTCTGCAGAGGAACGGGAACAGAGACGAGCATAAGGCGGCTCCTATTTCATTCCTGCTAGTACCACATCTAGGACTCATAGACGCTAGGGACAACCACATTTACACTGCCATTATTTCTCTCACTGCTCTTGCTAAGGAAGTGTTTGAATGGAACCGAATCAACGACCATTATCCACAACGAATTTCGAAATTAGAGTCTACTAACCAGAGGTCAAGGCTGTACTCAGACCTCGTCCAGGAAGAAGTGGAAAGTACGAGAGCATCACCATCTTACAGGTAAGTTTTAATTTTTCTAATTATTAATATTTTATAAATGCAACTGGAAGATGATGCTTCGAAGTGAGAAAGGCCACAACGACAAACCCACGGGGAAGAAGATGAAGATTGGGTTTTGTGACCTTCTGCAGTTCATGTCGGCCTCACTGGATTCTCTAGTGGGCAATCTTGCTCCATTCCAGCTCCGACATACCCGATCGATTTTTAACTCGGACAACACCTTCACCGAAGTTGCTGAAAGGGAATGTTCCCCTACTCTTACTTTACCGGACCAGACTGTCTCAGTTATTATCAAATACCTCCCAGAAAAGCATTCTATGGCGATCTCGTCCAGAAGAAGTACAGCACTGACCGCTACTCACATGCGCAGAAAGCCTGGACTCTGATCGGCAGTGCAACTCGGAGAGACTATATGATGGAATATCTACGCCTAGACGTCTACCAGCTTGCCATTGTTTTTGAGACCTTCCGGCAGCTTAAACTAAATCAGGATGGTCTAGATCCAGCCTGCTACATGACTTTACCTTGTTTCTCATAGGATTTGGCGTTTAAGATGAGCAGTACTAAAGTAAGAATATGTCTTTCTCACTATTTCATAATGTTCTCCTCATTTTATATTCAATATATGTTGATTCCAGGTTGGATTTATCAAGGACGCAAACACATATGACTTTGTGGAGAAGCATACGCGGCGGTATGACATTCGTCAATACTCACCACGTATCTTCCAACACACCTCGCATCCCGGACTGGTATGATGAGGACAGCCCAGAAGTAGACCTACTCTATGTGGACGCCAACAACCTCTATGGCCATGCACTTTCTCAGAAGTTGCCCCAATCTAATTCTTAGTGGATTCCAGAGGATGAGCTTCTGAATGTGGATATACTCAACTTTAGCTATGATGGAGACATTGGACACATCTTGGAAGTGGATCTAGAATATCCTAATGAGATACAGGACCGCAACTGCGATCTATCTTTATCTTTTATTTAAGTTTTGCACAAAAGAGTTTTATTTTTCTCCAAGTTAAATGAAGTTTTTTATAGATTTTATATTAATTTTTCTCTTCAAGTGAAGTTGAGTTTTTTATAGAGGTCGAATTGCATTTTTTATCGAAGTGACTTGGAGTTTTTATAACTTATTTCATCTCGTATGTGCGAGTCAATTGCAGTGAGGCCGTGAGTTATAACTTTTTATGGGCGCCCAAACTAGGTATGTATTCTATTGTTTTCTATATAAGTATCACCTGTGATACTGTAGGATAATATATTCTGATTTTTATATTTTTTCCACTAATTAAAAATTTTGTGTTTATAATTCATTTAATAAAACTTTGAAAGAAGTTACAAAATATTTTGAAAACCAGATTTTATTTCATTAATGAAAATATATAGAGACTTTCTATTAAACAGTATACTTGAATATTTTAAGAATAAAGTATGTATATGATAAAACATTAATAGTAATAACATATACTCAATGATTCTTTTTATCATAGAACTGAAGCTTATTAATAATAGAAATCAATAAGCACAAAAAACATTGTGATTAATTAACCATGAATAACATTTTAGAGAATTGTAGATGATTTGTTCATGAACGTCTTTGAAAGTGCAAAATTAGAACAGTTTTACCCTCAATGAAGGGTACAACACGTCCAGTATCATCGCATATTTTAATTGACATAGTATCGATATAAATCTTCATGCAGTGTACATAAAAAAGAGGAACAAGTAAGTTTCCAACAATCATCTCAGAGCAGACATCGCAATAAACCAAGAGACTATGAATTTCTCTTGGAAGAAGTGGTGAACATTTAGCAGTAACGGTTTCATTTATTTTGAATTCTTCCAGTTGCTTCTTATGCAACATACTTAATTGCATATTTTCTTTTGAATGTTTTGGTAAATTCTATTTAAATCGATTTAATGCGCTATCAAAGGAGAGAATAATGTGAAAGTCACTCTTTAGTTTTTTGTTGTTGACTTTATCCACTAATTTATCCGCTGTTTTGTAATAGCCGGATGGAATGGGGTATTCGTCTATTTTTTTATTCTTCAATTCCACAAGTCCCATTTCCCATTGATCGGCGTCATTATCAAAGTCAACCGGTGTATGCAGTTGAGTTAAATATTCCGAGGGTGTATTAGTTTCATCTAAAACATTTTGATTCGCAGAATAATATAAAATCTTTTAGTATCGCTTATCTCCAATATTAAAGTATTTTGGTTATTTCTGAATATTGTTTATACACCTCGCAAATAATAATTGAAATTTCTTAAATTGTGTTAATTAATCTCATTTTTTATATATTTTTAAAGATTAATAATGTATGAATTGTATATATATCATAACTATTCTATAGGAAAAAAAAATTCATTCCTAAAACTATGAATAATAATTTTTAAAATGAGCAAGTACAAATAAGTCAGAGGTACTTGAATAAATTGTTTATTAGAAATCCGATTTCGAAAACAGTGTTTATTCGTTCAAAGTAGTTTATGGGGGGGGGGGGGTGTCGGTCCTCCAAACGAGTCAAAGACTTCTCCACGATTATTGGCGAGAATGACGACAGCAATCCAGTGTGTTCGAGGTAGGTTGGCAGTATCGGTATTCACAATGAAACCATGTGGGCTATTTTTAGGATTTGACGGGAGTTGATTTCAAGGGATAGATTCCAAGGAAATATTTTTTTGAAAACTGTGGATTTTTAGTAATGAGAAGACCGAGAACGCTGCGTTGGCATGTAATTTCCACTTTACCATAAAATATCGCCATGATTATTACATTTATTGTGCTTGCGAATACATTCTTATTTTTCACCTCCAATCGAAGATAACCCTCTTGATAGGGTTGAGCATGGTCTGTTTGAGCAGGATCAGGTGTTAGATTAAATCCGTAGAGATTATAACCGCCTGCAAAATACTCCTCTAAGGAAATACCAAAATCTTCATTGCAATTAAAGAACTCAAGACTTTGTATGAGATCATGAATTCTCGAATACACAAGCCTTTGCAATACTCGGGTGTTAGAGGTCTAAAGGGTAGACTTGTTTCATCCTTATAGAGAGCCATATGATTTAGAGAATAATTTTTAAAGTTAAAGGGATTAGTTGCAACATCTCCATTATAAACCTTATTATCAACCATTCCAACAATGATCAACTTAGGCATATGTCTACGAAACTGTCTTTCCTTATTATGAGTCATACTCCACTGTGGAATGATAAAGGTGAGAATTTCTGTATTTTGTAAGGGTTATATAGCATTATGAGTCAGAAGTTGTCTCTCATGTTGCAAAATGATGCTTGGTGCGATTTTTTCTCGTCGTATATGTAGTACTGCATGGATAATTTTAATTCGACCACCAGCAAACATTATGTAGAAATTAAACTTGGCTCACACGAGTTTAATATGGAAATCCAATTGATTGACTAGGTATTTATTCTTTGTGATCAAATCAAGCCAAAGGGGGCCGCATAGTTGAAAGGTTTTACTATTTATATTGCTCGCCAGTCGAGCGATGTGACCAGTATTTTCAGCTGTTTCCATTTTACCAGCAGTATCCTTAGCGAAACCACTTGCGGCAAGTTGACTTCCATTCTCTAAATTGGAGTATTAATATTATATTACTAAGAAGAGCAAGATAAAGATATAGGTTCACTCCTCCCTTCAGCTGGGTTTCCTCCCAGAATTAGTTTAACATCGGAGAAAAGACTAAGTAAAAACAGTCCCATCTGTTTCTACAACTTTACAAATCAGCCCCAAAAAAGTTTCATTAAGATTGATATATTCATCGAAGGAACCCGAAATGGAAAATCCTATCGAAACATTGTCTTGGGAAACGCTATTAAAGGGATGGATTATATAAAATGTTTGTATAAAATGGCTATGATGGATTGCATGAAAAGAATTGCTGCTATTTAAATTTTTAATAACAATACATATGTCCAGTATATATTTTTAATTAAATCATTTTCTTTTATTTATATACAAGTAATTTCAAAATTTACATTAATATTTCTTATTATTTTTAAAATTTAATTCATTTACATTTATTTTTGGATATTTTTTTAGTTTTTAGTCTACGGTTCAGCTACAGCCTCTCAGTCTCCAGTCTACACTCAAGCTACAGTTTCAGTCTCTAGTCTACTTTCTAGCTACAGTCTTTCAGTCTCTCAACGTCGCAACAGTCTCTCTCATTCTATGGTGCAACTACGCTCTCTCAATCTACAAATTCAAGTCATCATCGTATCCTCACGCAATGGCAGCTAATAATAATAATTTTATTATTCAACCAACATGGCTTCCACTTATGCCTGAAATCAAGGTGAGACTTCTTCTCATTATCAAAAATCAGAAGAAGTGTCTCAATTTTATAGACCTCAAATGCATCGACGGATCCTTTCAGATGTTCATAAGTCCCATATTCGCAAATTTAAAAAAACTTATGAACAATCAGGTTTTGGGTTATTTAAAAACTTTGGAAATTGTTAGAGAGGAATCCCGAGACAACTTACAGGCTAACATTGAATGAATCGAATTCCAAATCATGCAAAAACTTGCAGCGTTTCAGGAGAATCCGTCCAATACTGTCAACCTCCCAAAGACGATTAAAGAGGGATTTAAGGCTCCGTCTAAGGCCCAGTCTCCGTCTAACATTTAGAGCTAATTCAGACATGTTTGGGCAAAGATGGGTCGACAGCCTACCAGATTTAATTGGGCCGGCCAGCCTATTCGAATCAAGGACACGGCCGCTGGACGCTACCAGTTAATGCTCCGGTGTAACGGAATTTACATGTTAAAACATGGATAACCCAAATATGTCGCCAGTTTAAATAGGGCTTAATATAAATGCACTTGGCATAATCTTTCATGATCTTTGACCACGTTTCATGTATTAGTTTATCCCCTCCCTCCCACGCCCCAATCACGTGACAATTCCCAAGGATTAAATATAAATAATTTTTAATTTGCGGGTGATTTGAATTTGCAAAGTGTAGTTGTACACGGTATTTAACCATACTCCCACGCATTAAAATCACCTCTCGAATGAGTATTTTTGTCAACATGAAATAAGATACTTTTTCTAATTGAGTCATATATATATATATATTCTAGAAACTTCCTCGTTGAGGGTAAGATTTGATTAAGCAGAGAATAGGCATGAAATTTCAAGATATTTCTAAGTAAGTCATCCATTATTAGTAGAAAGAATGGTTAGGTTCGCCATCAGCTCAAATGTAAAATGAAGTAAAGAATACGATAGCTGAAACTTAAAATGTATAATTTTTCAAATTTTTTATTAACTCTTTATCAAGTAATACACCTATACAGCTAGAAAAAACAGAGTGACTAAACCATTAATCACTAAAGTATTATGTAATAACTGAAAGACGTATTATGTAATAACCACAGGCTTCAATGAGAAACAAGAAAGGAAAACAATCAATAAAGCTATATGAAAATTACCGACAGACCACATATTAACAAAATAAAAAATATCCAAAAAAAACGAGATAAGTAGTTGTAAAAAAGCACATATTAGACCAGTTCAAAAATCTTAAATTTTTAATTTTTGCCCTTTTTCTACTTTTTTGGAGTGAATCACCCCAAAATAATCGCAGTTCATTGTTCACTTCGTACAAATTCACATGATTTCACTGAAAAAATGGTAAAATTTGAAAAGTAACATTTTTAAAGACTCATATGAGCTTTTTTACAACTACTCATGTATTTTTAATTTTCTAATTTCCAAAAAAAATTCAATAAAAAACTTGTTTGAACATAAGATTTAATGCCTAAGGTAGAACATGTAAAAATCCAAATAAATTGAACGAAAAGTGGTAGTGAAGTCTGCACAATGGTTGGAATATTCAGTATGCCATAATTACTTATGTTATCCATTTTACACACAAATTCACAAATATTTCAGAGTAAATATTTAAAATTACAAACAAAATACTAAAAACACTTTATGGAGAAATTTTAATCAGGAGCGAAGCGACCAAAAACATACTCAATTAATTTGTTTATAAAATGCATATAAAAATAGAAGGATAAAATGGCCTATCAAAATGATCTGTTAATTCCTGTTCTTCATAAAACTTTTAAAACTGTTATTGGACAGTCACATTTTATAAATATTCCTCAAACAGGTTTTTTTGATATACCAAAATATTTTACATTAGTAAAACAAAACATTAGTAAATTTATTCATGAACAGTTTGAAAACCACAAAGTAATGAAGGTTCAAATAACAACTTCCATACAATATTATAAAAATACAGATAATTCATATTACACATACTATTTTAAACCTAAATATGAACAAATTTTAGCACTAAACATGATTGATAATTACATTCAAAAAATTACACAGCACTTTGTGCGGAAATTGAAAATGTAGAGGTAAAAAATTCAGCCTTAGAATTTAGTTCTTTCATAAATCTGGATTAGATTCTTCATTTGTTAAATTGCCGTTTAGATCTAGCTAATTCATCAATGTGCAAAACGAATATGAAAGGTGTTTTGAGTGATCTCTTCTAACCTTAATATACCCAGTCACATCCCATAGAAATAGTCTAACAAATTACATAAAATATCAAGATGTGCTAAATATTACATCATACCCTGTTTATTTTAATCATATCCCAAAAATATAAACACTTAACAAAATAAATATGAACATTTTTAGTAGGGATGACGATATTTCAATATATTTAGCTTATCTAAGTAAAAAACAATATCCTAATACATATACATTATTTTATTACAAAGGACACTATACTGCAATAACGAATGATCAATGTGAACGAAAAGAATTTTGTTTAAATTGTTTAATCGGTTTCAATAAAACAGAAACACTTTTAAAACATCAAGCAAGATGTCTAAATAACAATTTTTCGCGCGAGGTATTACCTTCCGAGAAAAAGTTAAATAAATATGGTACTCCTCAAAAAATTTTAAAATTTACTAATTTTAAATCAATGTTTAAAAACCCTGTTGTTGTTTACGCTGATTTCGAGACAAAAACCTTCTCAACATCAGACCAAAAAGTATTAGATAAAAAAGAAATCATAGGAATTCAAAACCATACTCATACGCACTTCACATTTCTTCAATTTCTGAAGATATTGCAAACTCGGGATTTATAGAATATACAGGCAAAGGTGATGACATTGAATCTGTACCGAGGGATTGTGTAGACAACTTTTAAATTAAATGAATGAGATTGAGGAAATAATGTTTAAAAACATTAAAATTATAAATAAAAATCCTAAACAATGTATTTTAACACAAGTACAACAACATGAACATCATAAATCCAAAATCTGTTATGTTTGCAAAAAAGGATTTAAAGAAGAATAGATAAAAAATGAAAATGGAGTTCAAACATTAAACCCAATGCATAAAACCGTTGAACATTTTCATATAACTGGTGAATATCGCGGTGCATGCTGTGCACGTTGTAATGCACTTAAAAGAGGGAAATCCCTCATAGTATTTTTCCATAATTTATCTGGATATGACGCTAATTTATTTAGTCAAGAACTAGCTCTTAGACAAACAGATAAAAAATTAACAGTACCACTGAGGAATACATATATTTTTAAATATAGTAGAACTGTGTACAAAGATTCATTGAGGTTTTTTTCAGATTCACCAGATGGAGTTTCAAAAAGTTTAACAGATGAACAGTTGGAAATAACAAGATCATATTTCCCATCTGACAAAGAATTCAAATACGGAAGGATGAAAGGTGTTTTTCCATATGATTGGTTTAACAACCTCTCAAAACCTGAACATACAAGTCTACCTACAAGTCTAACCCTAAAGAAGATTTTTTAAATATTTTATCTCAATCACATATTTCCGATGAAAATTATAAACACGCTCATGAAGTTTAAATATATTTTACTGTAAAACATTTAATGATTACTTGCTTTTATATCAAAAATAGATGTTTTATTATTAGCTAATTGTATGGAAAATTTTCGAGATATGTTCATGAAAGAATTTGAGATTGATCCAACACATTCTTTTTCAATTCCAGGATTAACATGGGACTGTGGTTTAAAATATACCGGAATCGAATTAGAATTGTTAATAGATTATGATATGCTGCTCATGGTAGAAGGAGGAATTCGAGCAGGATTTTCGGTGTATTCGGTGACAGAATTGTTAATTTTCATAAAATGTATGTAAAAAATGAAGGAGGTAATAAATATAATTACAGAGAATTAAGAAATGACTCATATTATTTAATTTACTTATATGCAAACAATCTGTACGGATGGGCTATGAATCAATCTCTTCAAACACATTATTTTAAATGGGAAGATGTAAACAAATCAAATGTTAAAACAATTCTTAATAACATCTTTGATGAAAAAAATAAACGTGGTTATATTTTATAATGTGACATATCATTTAATAAAATAAAAAGAAAAAAGACAGAAAAATATCCATTAACACCTGTAAAACGTAAAACATCTTATGATGAACTATCACCATATAAACATAGTTTAATATTAAAACAAGAATATAAACCATCTGAAAATTAAAATTAAACATGTATGATAAAAAAATTACATTTTATATTAGAAAATATTAAAAAATTACATTGAATTAGGTGCAGTAGTTACAAAAATAATATCATTTAAAAAATCAGCTTAATTAGCTCCTTATATCGAATTCAATACAAATAAACGAACGAAGGCAACAACAATGTTTTAGAAAAACATATACAAACTTTAAAATAATTCATTTTATGGTAAGACAGTTGAAATGTCCGAGGTCGTTATAATATCCACCTCGTAAATTCTGAAAAAGAATCAATAAAACATTACTCATCACCATTATTCTATGAAGAAATTATATATAAAAACAATCTCACTTTAATTAAAAAAACGTAAACCTTGTACATATTTATGTAAAGCTATATATCTTGGTATATCAATAGTGGAAGATAGTGACATCTACCTCCCCCCCCCCCTTTGTTCACCGTAAACTAAGTACTCGCACCTTGGCTAGTTAAATTTTCGACGAATGAGAATCGAGTATTATGTTATATAAGGAGGTATGTGATTAGCTGTTTTCATTCCAATTTTTGCGAGCTCCGGAACGGTCGTCTGTATCTCTCCTCTCCCGCTGACTTTTTTATTGAAAATTTCTCGCAAATTTTTGGCAAGTTCGTGTGCAAGTCATCACTCAAGTCGAAGTCTCTCAAGTCGA
>JAUZNC010058276.1:0-11557 GCA_034780395.1 Vannuccia rotundouncinata | reverse complement strand
TACATATGTATCATACATACACATATAAATAAATGTGTTTATCTGGTTTAACATTTTTTGATGGTCATAAAATTTTTGTCAGGTCATAAATTTTTTTTTTCTTGAAATGCTGGGAGGCCTGTATTTATACCTCAAAAATATCCCTTCCTTACAATGCTTTAAATTTAATGAATACATAATTTGACATTTTTTAAACAGAATTAAAAAAAAATTCTACAGTTTTATGGTTCTATAATTCACGGTGGTTGGCTAAAATTACTTAGCATTCAAGTATTACGTACGCACATAGGAGGGTTTATGAAATGCGTACAGAGGGAGGGGGGTTTGCTTCTGCCGCAGTTCAAAAATTTTTTGCTCTGTATTTGCAGTTTACATAGATAACAAAGCTTCAGTATCAAATTCCAAAGAAATTTCCAATAAATGCCGCGACTTTTATATTTATAAAAGAAGACTTTTATTTAAATAATGTAACTTGCATAATATATTCAAATAATGCAAAAACATATATAATTATGCACAATAAGATTTATGTCTATTATTCGATTTTCGCGTACATTATTATATATATAATATTGCGTACTGAGGGTTTTAGACAATGCGTACAGGGGGGGGGGGGTAAATTGATAACATTTTAGCATACGCAATACTTAAATGACTCCTTACAATGTAAATATTTTATCATATCAGGTAAATAAATACTTCACTAAAACTTTTACGTATATATTTAAAAAGGGCACTTCCCAATTATTTTTAATGAAAGATTTTCAGATTTTGATAAATTAAATATTCGTATATATTCGTTTCTGTTAGAAATTACATGGATATTTTGTCAACGAATTATTGTTCTTCAATTTCAGCAAATCAAATGGAATACTAAAATTCTAACAAATATAATGCGATGTAAAGAGCTATTGAAGATAATTAATCTCAATATATATTTTGCTTTCTAATTATTTGCCAATTTTAATATTTCGACTACATTAATTGTACGTATTCCTCTGATAAAATCCATATTAAAAATGTATTTCCGGTCCTGTTTATAATGGTAACATTGTAAAGTCTAATAATGTAGATAGTATTCTTTGGTAAAATAATCTCTTGTTTAATTTTAGATGGCGGCTGATGCCCCTTTACCAGATGAAGGCGATGAAGACCTATGAAATATCGGTTGATACATTCATTTAAATGTTAACTTTTAATGTCTTGATCACTCGTATAGTTTTGTTCAGTACTCTTTATCCCCATGTCTGATCTGATGTTAAACTATTTTTATTGTGTGTTTGCCTTTTTTCTTCTGTAAGGCAAGTTAAGTATATTATTAATTTATGTAAATCTTTTATTTATATGTTAATTTTGTCTGTGCTGTACTTAATTTGTATCAATTATCTTAAGATGCTTAAGTTTGTATTTCATCCAGGTTTTTCTTATTTTACATAAATTTTAACAGAGCTCATTACATTTTTACGATTCAGAAATAAAGATCATGTTGTACTGAACAATTTTTTGGTATCTGTTTGTTCTATTAATTGTGGGAAAGTTTTTCAGCTTTGGAATTAATCATACTTTTTGTAATGATTTTTTTTAATTTCACAATTGTTAGATAAAAAATTCTTTGGCAATAGCGCGCTATTTCTATTTTTTTAGTTCTGACTGTGAAATTTATGTACCAGACTATGACATAATCTTCTAAATTTTTAATTTCTCCCATGATAGAAAACCTTCTTTTTTTGAAAAATATATTGTCAATTTGTTAATAAATTTTTGTTCTATAACTAAATTGATCTACTTAATAGTATACGTAACAAAAAAGTTAAGTAGTTTAGTCCTGTAGATCGGAATATCGAGAGAATTTGTTCTATATTCTTCGGAACTACTGCGGTTAATCAAAAAACGTGGATTCCTTGAATTTTTTGCATTTTGATACAATATTTTTTTTAATTGTCTAATTGGAACACAGGCTATAATTGTGAACAGAATTTGTGGAACGGTCCTTATATATAAAATGTATTTTGCATTGGCTAATCGGAACTGGTCCTCTACACAGTATCATATATATTCATAACTTGATTTGGAATTATAAATAAATCCGAGGACATGATTTTCTGAAATCTAAACCGTGCCAATTATTGACATGAATAGAGTGCGATTATATAATATATATTTATATAAGTTGGGGACTGACGCCAACTTTGCAAGTTTTATACAACCACATTTTATAATGACATGGTCCATCGCTTGGGAATGTCACTTAATTTATAATCAATGAGACCGCTAATTTAAGGCAATTGCCTCATAATAGATTTAAAGTTTAAATAAAAACGTGAAATCTATCTAATCCCTTATTAATCCTTAAAAGTTGTTTGAAAAAAGTAGATTTTCTAATATTATAGTTAGCATTCGTAAAATGGAATTTTGGTAAAAATCATAAAATTGAATTTTGTTAACAATCGTAAGTTCAAATTATATTAATAAAAATCGATTTTTGTCTAATAGGAACGTCGAAATGCTTGCTTTTTACCTGTTCCGATTAGCCGAGTAAACTAGTTCGAGGATAGAATATTGTGACGGAATTTTAATTTCTTTAATAGAGGGTAGCATATGTTTATGTTTACCAGCATATTATTCATTTATAAAGGGTACGTATTTTTTCTTACGATAAATGTACACCGTATATATTCTGGCCCGTAGGCGCTATAGGGCTAGGGGAGGCGCCTTTCTCATATAAGTAAAAAAATGTTTGGTCAGACTATTTCCAAATAATTTAAAAAAATATATTTTCAGATTTAAAAAAATATAAAACGTTTTTAAAAATAAAAATGACAAAATAGATATAAAATGTAATAATATACCAACCCCATAACCTCTCTTTTATTTGTAATACATCATAAAATAACGCCTATTTAAAAAAATCTTACTCCTATTTCATAAAATCATAACATAACTTACCTATAGTAAATTGAAATGCTAAGAATACGTGCGATTTTTTATTGAAACTTAAATGCCTTTTGCAGCTACAAATATAATTGAACTATGTGTAAAGGTATAATTTTATTATTTACAACTGAAATGCAAAGTCTGGGTAATACATAATTATCTACATCAATATAGCTATTATATAGTATGCGGCTATCTTACTACTATATATTACGAATCAAGCTACGTATTATAGCTACGAACTGATTAATAATTGTGTTTTACTTTAAAGTTACTTTTATCCAATACATTTATCAATACTCACATGTTATACATATATTTTTCTAAAAACGTATTTTTAGCGTCACACATGTGTTTATTGTTATGCGGTTGACAAATGCTTAATATATATTTTTAATTTAATTATATATTTATTATATAATTAATTATATCTAATTCAAATTATATATTTTAATTATTTGTATTATATATTTTTATTATGATCATACGCAATTGAATGTCAACCGCTTAACACTTGTGAAATTTTGGACTATGACTATCATTTCCATCCAGTAAATACATATTGTACGGCTACTATGGTACCGCCCTGCAGGTAGTCATCCTTAACTCCCTACATTTACACTCTTAATATATTTTATCTATCTATTATTTTGATCTATGTAAGTGACTATAGATGGATCCTCATATTGTACTGTAGTTATTTATCTATCTTTCTAATAATTATAGTAAAACATAATTTGAAAATAACATATAGTAAATCCAAATCTATACAATTTATTATTACATTCATAAATAATTGTAGAAATATTTTTTCATAATCAAATTATATTTTCAATTTATTAAAATTTTGAGGCTTAAGTTACGAGCATCCTTAAAATTTATATACATGACTACAACTCTGTATATGTACTTATAATCAAATGAAATTAGGAATACTATTGCACTAATAAATTGTCTGATTTGACAAATATACTATCTAAAATGGTTAATCGAAGTAAATAGTAAGATCTTTTTATTCAACTAAAATAGTATACTAAAATAAATATTAATTGACAATACGAGTTAAATTACTAAAATCTAGTTATAATTAAACCATAAAATATTATAATTAACATTGAAAAGAATAATTACGTTATGTAAAAGTTATTTTATTGCAGAAACCTTCACATTTATTTAGATGAAAAATAAAAGGGAAATATGAAAAATTTATATATAAACGGTAATATTATTTACTGACTCGTAAGATAAGGGGCCATCACAAATAAAGTTACGCAAAAAATCGGGTTTTTAATTGACCCTTTGTTACGCATTGTAACGCAAGAGAAACCTCTTATATAATAACGTTACGCACGAGCAGACAACCCCACTAATTATAAAATACTAATGATTTTTGAAACTTAATCAAGGAACAACTTTGTTTTCTGAATAAATAAATTAGTGTAACGTAGCGCAACCGCCTATACCTCTCACACCGTTACGCAGAAGCAAATAATCCTCCCACTACTGCGTAACATTATTTGTGAATGATCCCTAATAGTACTCGCATGAAAAATTAAGGAAAAAATATTATATTAAAAAATTGTTTTAATAAACATTTATAAATATTTGTCTCACTTTTCATATAGATTGTTTACAAGAGGAATAAAACCTTCGCAACAATATTTATTTTAACAATTTTAAACCATAATAATAAAAAAATTGTATAAAAATGGTAACTAATTTATTATTTATATTTTTAAAACATTTAATTATGGAATAAGTATCAAATATTTTGTTATTGTTATGTTATGTACTTAAATAATAATTGATATATTATATTAAATTTTGGTTATTTATAAACAATGTATTTTGAATTATGTTTAAATGGAAAATCTAACATTTTATCCAGACTGTATTCATATTGAATTTTATAAAACTAATTTTTATTAATAATAATTGTTATTAATAAAAATATTACATAAATATCATGCACTTAATAAATCTTTTTCCAATTTTACTATAGCTAATTGTAAATTAAACCAACAAGCAAATCTTGGACATGCAGATGCTTATCCCATATTAATATGATAGCTAAATTAAAAATGAATATAAAAATACTTTATTATTTAATAACTATACATTTAAGTTATTATTTAGTATTATTCATTTAATATATTATTAATATTATTTACAATATATTATGTTTCCAATTACAATAACATGCTATACATATTATATTAATTTAACTCAATAAGTATTAATAAAGTTTAAATAGAATATTGTTTTAAATTTGAATAGATATATATTTAGTTTGTCAAGATATATTAATATTTTTTTTCTATATATTGAGGCATATATTAAATTGATTTACATATCCATTGTTAAAATTTATTAAGATTTATTGAATTAATGTAATTTTCTAATTCATGTACCAAAATATATTTTCATTATTCTTGAAGGATAATATATATATATATATGTTGATTTCTAATTCATATTACAGGCCATAGATCTAAATACAACTATAGATCTGCAATCTTAAATTTCAACATTAAAAATTCCTAGCTGGCATGTTAGGCAGATTAACTTCAATTTAATTGGTTAATAATATCGATTATATTTAGCCATCCGATTCCCTGCATTATCCTTGCAAATTTGAATAAAATCAATCTTAATTATATGCATAATTGTTTACATGTAAACTGGTCTCCTAATTAAACAGTAATTTTATTTCAAAGATATATTAAGTTACATGTACAGAATTTGTTTGCCTATCTAATAATACTATTAATATTTAACCACATATATTACAATAAATCAGAAATATACTATTTATAGTATACATATTTAATATTACATTATAAATACTTGTCTATTTTTAATCTAAAAACCCAAACTTTCAATTAAAAAGTATATTTGTTTTACTGATTTTTTAAAGTACCTATAGCTTTATAAAAAAATATTGAGGATAGTGTATATAAAATTTTCTAAAAAATATATCAAAAATATTTTTACAATGCAGGGATTGATCCCACCATCATGATTTGGTAATTTTACACTCTACACAATTTTACTAAGATTTATATTTAATATTGGCATTATTTTATTGGGTACATTTAATATAAATATTATTTGAAAGTATATACACAGTATTTTTGGAATGTATGAAAATGTATGAAGTGTCTATAAAATCATTTTATAAACTTTATTGAATTATTTTTAGTTTATTTCATTTTATAGTTTATTAAGTTTGTGTAATTCATATTAGATATTTTGTTGTTGTATACTTGAACTTTTATAGTGGCAAAAAATTATTGTTATGTTGGTATTTGCAGATTGAAAAAATGTATATACTGCTCCCTGAAGTTGTCATTAAATCTAAATAATTATATAAAGATTGTAATCTATCATTATAATTGATTCAACAGGATATTCATTTTAGGGTCAGACGTATAGACAGGGTATGTACAAAATTGAAAAAAATTTAAGGAGTTATTTCTAAGATTTAACAGGAAAAAAATCACTATATATATTTTTTTAACACACATTTAATTGTATGAAATTATTTTAAGCTAGCAAAATCACATCAATTTTATTGTATCTGTGATAAGCACCTTCCTATATATCAAAATACTCCACTAAACTAACAAACCAACATCCACAAAGAATATTAAAAGTGAAATATCATATGGAATGTAAAATTATGTAGAAGAAATGATTTTTAATAATTTAAATAATTTTTGGCTATTTGAGCAACAACTTTGTCTATTTGGTGCACTACTAACAGTTTAAAGTCATATCAGTCAGTAGACAATAAAATTATAACAATATGATAAACATTATAAATTCCATGAAATTCACAAATTCCAAATCTTTTATTAAATTTCTAAATTCCAATATTTTTCTAAGTTCATGATACTTAATTAACTTAAAAGTGGCAGACTTTTTATTCAACAATAATAAATATTGTAGTTAAATATATGTTGCACAAGTTAAATAAATAAACAAGATGTTTCAAAATATATTAAAAAATTTACAACTGTAAAATGAAAAGTGAGGAAACAAATATTAACTACAAGAATTAATTGAGAAGTAATTTACAAAAACATTACAATGCAAACATAAACATGATCTATAAAATATATAAAATAAACCATATTTCTATGTAAATATACAATAAATGAAATATATATATCCAAAAGATTTAAAGTCAAGTGAAATAAAAAAAGTAGCAAATAGACATTATAAAATATTATTGAAGCATGAACTTATATTAGTGGCCAATGTTAATAAAGATAAAAAAATTTATACAAATATGTATAGGAGTCTGAAAGATTATAATAGTACACACATTATTGGTTATTAAATAAAATGGTTTTTGTAAGTACATGATGAATGTTTGACTTACATGACTCCAGTGAAATGTTTTTGGCAAGGGAGTGCATACATACATTAACATAACACTGGATAATGGCTTGAACAAGTGGTAGGTGGCCACTGAGTTCAACATCATGTTGATGAAAATGGTCATCTTCAAACATAGTAGAAATGGGAGCACCTAAATTCCACAGAACAGAACACTGCACAATTTGCACTGAAAAAAAGGTGCAAGTCCTTCTCTTGAACAACTAATTCTTCTAACTTGACAATCCAACGTATACCTGGAGATGGATAGACTGGTTTCTTAAAATGAGCCAAACTAGTAGAACCCCTGGTTTTCAAAATATCAAAGACTTTGTCGATGGTGGTAAGGAATACAGACATTGAAAAACTGTCCTTAAATCCCTGACATCTAGCTTCATCCACAAACTTTAGCAACTGAGTGGCTGGAGACATGAGTTGCTAGAGCTACCTAGAAAAGAATTAAATAAGATGCTGTAAGTTAAATGTAAGGCATGATTGGCACAATTTACAATTTGAGATTTACAGTTTGTATTCTGTAACTATGTAATTTAATTTTTTTCAAGTATTTCTCATAATGAACTTCAAGAATAAAAATAAAGAAACAAACACAATGTGAAGGGAATTATCATCATTAAAATCATTATTGGAAAATAAAAAGATAGAATAACAGATTTTAAAATAAATTAATTCAAAACATTTTTAACAACTAATACATTTTTTTTATGATTAATTAGTTGAAAAGTATTTAAAAACTAACAATTAGTATGTAAAAACTCTCATAACTCATCATTTATTAATTGTATTGCTTTGTATTAATTTGAGCATAGCTAACTATTAATGAAATAATCAATGAAAAATTAATATTTATTGCAATTTTTTAATATTAAAACTGAACAATTTCAGACTACCTATAGTTATTGAGAGTTAGGTTACTTATTATCTTGTGCATTTAAGTAAATCAGAGGTTCTCAGTTTAGATAAAATATATTCTAATTAATTTAATAACTATTTAAGTTTGTATACTGCAGGGTAGGCCACACAGTAAATACAAAAGTAATTAATCTATGTATAAATTTTTAATAAAATTTTTCCTTCGAAAATTAAAAAAAGATTCAACTTGATTGAAGCCTTAAATTGGAAAAGAATAGTCAGTTATTTAAGTTTATAATTGTAATTTTGATGTGATAGGTAAATGAAATATTTGAATAGTTTGTAGGAATACAGTTGGTGTAGGCTTGTATCTAGGATTTTGTCAGAAAAGGGTCCAAATTTTATGTAATGCCAAAAATAATAATTATATTAAAGGCTGACTATTATATAGAGGACTTTAATACTGATTGAAATTTTATAGAATGCTACTATACTTAATATATTAACTATGCTTTTTAATACAGTTAGTATCAAGGCATTCTTCATATATGTTCTGCACATTTGGCAAATCTGAACTATTTGCAAATGGCAAAAAATATTTTTGATGCATAATTTATTCAATTTTAGGCAGTGGAGGTTTTTTTTACTGGCATGCAAATAAATTATGGATGATCAATTTGATAAAATGAAACTTTTTTTCACTGTCATGTAGCAGCTAGCAGGGGTGGTGATGTCTGGATGGGAAAATCTGGAATATTCATTCATTAGATAAATATTTAACTATAATTAAATTTTTTAATAAATATGTCATATAGTGCAGTATACTGTAGGTATTTTACAGGGTGGCCAGTCTCCCTGACCAACAAAATTCCTTGACTTTATTCCATGCCTTACATCTGCATATCCATGAATAAATATATATATATACCTATTTATTTCAACATTCATTTTATGTAAATTTTATGTGCCAGAAATGAATAGAAAGTGTATAGAAAGCGGTAAATTATCTTCATAAAAGACATTCATAACATATGTCCATCTACAGATTTAGTATATTAATGATTTTTTTGTGATTATATCTATTTTTGTGATTTTATTGTAAAATTTCCATTTATAAAAATATGTAAATATTGGATAATAAAATCTATACAAAGCTTTAAACCAATTTTTGGTGCATGTCAACAACTTTAATTTTAATCTCAACACCTAATGAAATATTTTATTAAATTTTTCTCATCTTTTTAATGGAATAATTTTATTTTTCTGTACCTACCTTATATTTTTCACAAAGAAGGTAGATTTTCAATACATTCCTAAAACCTGCAGAATTTATCATTAATTGTTTTCAGATTTGTTTATATCAAAATATTCACCAGAATATTCACCCTAATAAAAACAATTTTTTCTGTATCCTAAATATTTATCTAACTATGAACATTTTTTGTTCTCTCTTGACACCTAACACTGAGATTATTTAAAATTGCAAAGAAAAAAGACTCCCAGATCTATTAAGTAAATAACATGTAAATTCCAAAGCATTCATGCAGGAAAAGGACTCTTTTTAAAAATTTATACTAAATCAAAAATTTCCCTGAAAAATGATCATTTTCCCTGAGCAGTGGCAACCTTGTAATTAGAGGCTGGAAGACCTGGTATAACCTAATTTCTACATAGAAAATTATAAAAAGCAAAAAACTAAAAAAATATTAATTATAATCTGTT
Source organism: Vannuccia rotundouncinata (assembly GCA_034780395.1). NCBI lineage: Eukaryota > Metazoa > Platyhelminthes > Proseriata > Coelogynoporidae > Vannuccia > Vannuccia rotundouncinata. The sequence goes on along the minus strand of JAUZNC010058276.1, from coordinate 1,648 downwards.
TAATATAAAAGTTTTTCTAAAGCTATAATATAATATTTTTTTTTCTCTATAATTTACACTGTTTTATGAACTAAATTATGTTATAAGAGAGATTTATAAGACAGTTTTTAATAAAATTTATTATACTTACTAAAAATAAGATTTAATTTTAAAAATTGACATATTCTATTATACAATATTACTGCTAACTTTAGAATGTATTAAACTAACAAATTATGTTATCTAAAAATGTCAAATAAATCTATTTCAAAGGTTTTATTGTATTTAATATATATATATTCATAAGTTAAAATTATTGTACTCTTACCTATGAAAACTTATCGCAGAACCTTTACTATGATGGTTTGTACAACCAAATGCACAGCAAGAGGTAGGCATTTTTTAGTTTTTTGCCTAACACAATCAAAACCGAAACAGGATGTCAACTTTCGCTTAGATTGCAGATCTAGTTATATTTATTAGTGTAATGTCTATGTTACAGGCACATCAGAATGATAAGTATTGCAAGTGGGGGCATGATTTGAAAATGGCACTTTAATGATTTCCAAAATACTACCTGTAAAATAACATGAAAAAAATATATCACCCAATAATTATACCCCAATATTTTCTTTATATTTTACTATTGGAAAAGTAAATGCTTTTTAACATTTTACTTATATTATCTCAAATTTTGTAATGAGTAATAAGCATAAAATGTGTACTTTCAATATTGGAAGGACTGAAACATATCCCAGCCACTGTCTCCCCTCCCCTGTCCCACTTGCTCTGACATACATGTATTGCTGCTATGGTATAGACCTATGTATAGGGTAATAATGTACCTAAATTTATAGTAAAACTTTATTTATAAACCTTTTGAGATAAATATATATAAAATTTACATAAATAAAACCACTTTCTGAGTTGATTGCATAAAGAAGTATTAGCTCACCACTGGTAGTAACTTGATGAAAATCAATAATTTTTGTCTCATTTAAATTACATAAACTGCGACCAGTAGTACATGGCTGGACATATAATAATGTATTAATTATTGAACATCATACATATATATAAATTTATTGAAATTTCTCAAATTATTTTTATGTCAAATGAAATAATTTTGCTCCCAAATGAAAAGTGTTCTCATTTTATATATCTATACATACTTATCAATATAAAATAATTCTACTAAACATCCAAATTCTATATTATAGAGTTGCATTTATTTACTGCAATTTATTGTGTTATAAATTTAATATTCTTACAAAATACTTCTTTAAAAATGGTTGCTTAATATTAAATTAGGCATTTTAAAAGTATTAACTCCTTATATGAGACATGTATGTGACTCAATAAATTACTAAAAATTTTCAACTCCAATATGTCCATCTATATTGTGAAAATATAAAACTACTTTATAGTAATAACAATGAAAAGGGCAGGGCAATATACTATTGTCAGGCATTTGTTTAAGAGCTTGTCAAGTGAATATGTAGTCATTATGTGTTGGCATAGTATTATCCTTTCAAAGTAGTTCAGCCCGTTGAGTGCTTAATTGTTACTGCAAAGGGTCATATACAACATACATCCCCTATCCTTCACAATAACAATTAATCATTAGTTTTATACAACACCCCCCTGGTATCCTTTTGAAATTTCTGTT
>JAUZNC010058275.1:0-11559 GCA_034780395.1 Vannuccia rotundouncinata | reverse complement strand
AATACAGAATTTATTTTTACAACTCCATAAAACTAAAACAATTGTCATGGCAAGACAGTCTTGCCACCCGGTTTCAAATGGTTAAAAGCAACATCCACGAAATCCTGGTGGTAGAAAAGTTATTAGTAAGAAACTAAAAAAAAGGTATTTTTTGAAAATTGTAATTATGCAGATTACTTGGTATATTAGTAAACTGGATTACCATAAAGTCGAAAATTCCGAAATAGAGTCAAAATTACGTTTGGTTTGATTACAGTCTGTAAAAACATTTGGCTATAGTAGTTTTAATGTTTATATTATACAGTCTGTTTTTTCTATGAAGGCGCGCATGTTTATACTAAGCCCTCTTTTTGGAAACAATATTTTGCTATACATTTAATTATACTCGTGAATTAGATTTAAAATGCACAGAAAATCAATTTGTGAATATCAACTATCCTTTGTCTTTCTCTCTTTTTATACAGGGTGAATTTTAAGTAACTCCAGATTTTTAATAATAAAGGATTTATAGAATAATTAAATTTTTATTCGCATAAATAATGAATTAGAAAAGAATAAAACATAAAAATAGTACAATATAGTACAATATTTAGTCTAATAATACATCAGAATCATGTCTTATGGTGTTCAAACTGCTCCCTATTTACATTGGCACACATCTGAAGTCTTGTAGCTACGTAACGGCAGACCTTATGACAAAGTTATCTGTCGATATTGCGAATTTCTTCTTCGATAAACGTTTTCAGTTGGCCTCGGCCTAAAACTTTATTCTTCAAAACGACCAAAGAAAAAAAACAAGAGGTGAAAGGTTGGACCCCGACGTCCGATCCAGCAATCGGTAAAATTTTCCTCCAATCACTCACGAACTTGTCTTGCATAGTGGATTGGGGCGCCATCCTGCTGGAAAATACAATCTCGCAGTCGAACGCGCGTTCAAAAGTGTATCTGTATCATGTTCAGATACAAATTGGCATGGTTACAGGGTCTTCGAAAAAGAATGGTCCTACAAACTATTACTTGAAATTGTGCACCAAACTGTTGTACCAGGAAGATTGATTTCCTTTTCCAAAATGAGACCAGGATTCCCTGCAGCCCAATATAAACAATTATAGCGATTGATGAGGCCATTAAGTTTAAAGGAAGCTTCGTCCGACCACCAAACTCTGTCCAAAATAGAATCGTCTTCTGCTACATTGGCTAAAAATTCCTCCGCAAACTGTACCCGTCTAGTGTCTCCATCATGCAGACCCTGAAATAGACGTGGTATGTATGGTTTCTTGTGTCGGCTTTTCAACAACTTCAGTACGCTGGATTGGCTCATGTGAAGCTCAGCAGCTAGTCGACTACTTGAAGATTGAGGGCTTACTTGTATACTTGTTTAATTGAAAAGGGTCATTGATCTATTTTTAGTTTCAAATCAGGCCTTTCTTAAAATATACCCTGTATATATATATATTCTATATTCGATTGTTATATGTTATATACTATTCATTAAGTGAACGAAATTTCCTCCATTACGGTAATTCTATGTTGGTATACTAAAAAATGTATGTATAGGTATCACGAATAAATATTAAAATTTATCAAATTATACTTTTAATGACCAATTTAAAAAATCTGCTTCGAACAGTAGGAATAAAAAATTTCTAATTATTTTAGTGAATACTTTTATTAAATTAAATAGCTTTTTTAATTTAATCTTAATTTTGTTACTTTAATCTTTACTTTTTTATCACTTAACAAATGAAATAGGTGCTCAATTACCAATGTCGAATCAACAATCTCAACAGAATGTGATGACGCAGGCTCTTCTAATGGGCGCAATTCGTGATCAATTCGCTACTCTGGACAAAGAGGTTACTAAGCGCTCCTTGTTGGCTGATCGTCCAATCCCGCTATCGCATGAAGGTCTTGTATCTGTCGGAAAATGTCGCTGGCCAAATTGTCATGAAACCGTTGAGGGCGACCATCTAATAAGCCAGTAAGATTTGTAAAAGAATAGATTTGTCAGCTGTGTGTATCTGTCGACTACGAATTGTGTTCTTTTGACTCATTTCACATGACGGATTGCATTCTTCAATCTTTTCCCAACTGGTCCGACGAATTATATGCTACTCAAAAAACGCATTCTTGATAAATAAAAGAGCGCAATTAGTCCGACGTATACGATTTATTCGTCCGTGAGAATTCAAAACTAAATTAAATCGTTTAAAATAGAAATTATCATTTAACTTTTTGTGTTATTCTTACACACATGGAATAGTCAGGATTATTTTAATGTACATATGTACGATGTAAGAATCGAAATAAAAATTTAATTAAATAAACACATTTTATTTTCCATGTGGAAAAGGCATGTTGTCAATATTCTAACTTTCTTAACTTCAATTTTCTAAAACTTAATAGTTTCGTATACGAATTGGTTTATACATATATGTTTCATAGTTTCATATTTTGTTTCAAAGATATTATTTCTCTATGATAATCTAACCTTCGTGCCGTTCCCCTTGATTGCGCCCCCTCTCGACGAACCATATTTGTATTGTTCGTTTTATATAATTATTCAGTTTTATAGTTAAACAATAGAAACATTGTTATCAATTTCTTTTAGTTTTTGTTTAAAATTCTTTGAAGTTGTAAAACTATATTTGAACTATTTCTGTTGATTGGATATGCTTTTTATATTTATTAATTTATTTTATTGGTTTATTTTTTGTAGACATCTTTGTGAGAAGCATCCGTTGAACCACAACTCTCTTGCTCAACTCTGTATAACAATGGATAAAGTATCCTATTTAACGGACGCTGTAAGCTATATATGTTTAGTGTATCAAATAATATTATATGCAAAATTAAAAGTCGGAAATGTTTTTGCTACAAAGAAAATTGAAAAAAAAGTTTTTGAAATTTTATAAAGCTAAATTTATACATTTTCTGAAGATGTACTCAACAATATTGTTAGCTGTATTTGATAATCAAGTTAAATAAATAATATTGTAAATCTGAATAATTGCAGAAGTTTAATCTGACTTTATTTAGAACATACATACCTAGTCTTACAAGACCAGTGTAATTTGATTTGAATTGTTAACTTATCTTACAATCAGATAGAAATCATTACACAATTGTACCAAACAAGAGCCCTATATCTTTAGAATTTAAATTAATTCAAAAAATTTATATTCCAGTTGATAGGTACAAAATGTAATATTTAAAACTTAAAATGATACTATTTCAAGTATATGAATTGAATCGCTTCGCACATCGAATTTTAAATTTTGTGTGCATTTCTAGTTTTTCTATATACGTAGAGGTTGTGCAACATTTTTGAAAAAATTATGTTGAAAATTTTTTATAGGAAAATTTACAGTTAAATCTCAATCTCATTGTGTATCCTAAATTGACTAACTAAAATATTTGAAAATAATAATGTGACGCCAACATTAAAATATCAATAGTAAAAAATGAAACCAGGTTGCGTCAAAACATAATAATTGATGAATTTAAACAAAAAATAGTCGCTGTTTTAACTAAGTTGAGATGCTTTTATCATTTCATCATTTGAATGTTTCTGAAAACCGCTTCATCAGCTGTCCAAAGAACGCAACCGCCTGAAAGCCATGCTGGACCATCTTCGCACGATCTCTGATGTCCTCCTTCCCACCACCACCAACTCCAACATCATCGGTCAAACTCTTTCGAACATTCAATTGGCAGCCAGCCCAGCCATAGCAGCCGGACAACTCTCCACTGGAACGTCTGGTAGCGCGGCACTTCTGTTGTCTCCTTCAACCTTCCAAAAGCAGGTCTACAACGATCAGCAGCCTATGCCACAGCAGGAATTAAACTCTTCAGCATCCAAGTTGAGAGTTTCGAGTTTCTCAGGTTTATCAAATCCATGTGCTGCGACAATTGTATCGCCTTCGGTGTTGTCCACAGCTTCTGTGAATACCGCCTCGTTGCTAGGACCACTAACGGGGCATATTTTGCCACAATTGCCGTTGTTAGGTGGGATTGCCAAGCATGAAGGCACTTTACCTCCTATTCCGTCGGTAGTTAAAAGCTCGCCCACAACTACCGTATGTGCCGCGTCCAGTATTGGGGGGAGTTTGCAATGTGGTTCTCCTGGACCGATCAAGCGCGGATCTCGAATGTCGACTGAGAAAGTGGTCCCGTACGGTATGTGACTCTGTCTTATAGATTATATTCTGAATGATAGGACATATTAAGTAGACGGAGGTTTTATAGTTTTAACATTTCAATTCATTTTAAAAAAGAACCTCGATGAATGTTTTTTTCGAATGTTTACTTTTCTCTCGTATATTTCAAATTAACACAAATTGTTTTTATAAAGGACATTTCAATATTTTATTTTTTACATAATATTATATACTTAGTTACTTAAATAACTACTACTAATAGGGTGTAGAGTTGATACTCGACTTTTCTTTTTTATTTATTGACAGTATTGTTGTAACTTCAGTAAAATTGCGTATTTTTTTAATGCAAAAAATCAGTGAAATCGTTCTAATAACTATTACTAAGAACTAACTGACTAACTGAATAACATCATACAAGAAACTACAAAACAACAAACATCATACAACGAACACCAACAATAAAAAAATTATATCTAAAAATATAATAATGTTATTGCTTATACTACTTGCTTAGAAATTAGTAGTAAATACATTTAGGTGTAGATTATATGTATAAAATTTATTTATATATTTGCAGACGTGATAAGGGATCGCGATTTCTATCAAACCAATAATATCCGACCTCCTTATACTTACGCCAGTCTGATTCGGCAGGCTATTCTCGAGTCATCTAATCGTCAACTTGCTCTTTCTGAAATCTATCAATGGTTCCAGAATGAGTGTGCTTTCTTCCGACGTAACGAGGCAACGTGGAAAGTAAGATTTTATTTTTCAAAATCTAAATACAAATTATGTAGTATTACAGATATAATGTAACACATTGTAGCGCTAAACAGTTTGATCAGTTAAATTAAATTTGTCTTTGAAATTATTAAAATATGACTGATTATGTGATATTGTGACATGTGAATTTTATATATTAATGAAATGAAACACTCGATTTCCCAAAAGAATCTTTTTGGAATAATAATTGTTAATTATGTAATATAATCAATATTTTTTGATAAATTTCTTGAAAAATAAAAAAAAATAACTATAAATAAAGTTATTCTTATAGACACTATTTATTTGTTATGATGTAAGTAAGCTCGACGTTTAGTTGCAAACCACCTTTTCCAAGAGCTACAATACACAAATTAGTCAGTCAGTACAGGATTAAACGATTATAGTAAATCTATATACATTACACGCTTACGTAAATTCAATCGATACCTACTATATAACGGAGTTATGCTCAATAAAAGAGAGATTACAATATGTAACCTACCTGCACCCAGCCCATTCATAAGAGTGGAGTTGGTGACTTGTGAGACTAGTAAGACCTGAATGTAGCAAGCGCCAAGTGAAGAGGGTTTTCACTGTGTTTTGAGTAGAAATGGAGCGATACTAGACTATAGTTATACTTTGTTTGTGGCATCCATAATTATGTTCCATTGTGCGAGGACAAATGTATCTACTAGATTCACCTGCAGTTACTTGTCCCCGTAACTACAGTAACTGCAGTAAACCACTTGTTTCTCCACCCCGTGGACCTTCGTCACCTTTACCGAACATTCGTGTCTTACTAGTGTTTATCAGAGACGGGTATTTGAAGCCCTGTTATTAAAGCCACCAACTCCACTTTTGTGAATGGGTGTTGTGGTGTAATTTTACCTAGGCTAATATGTAAAGTACTTTATTTATCGTTATTTTGTATTATAAGTTATCCTCTTCCTGTTATTGTTAACAATATTGATAAAGTTTATAGTATTTGGGTTCATACATTCCAGCACATGAAAAGTCTTGTTATTTCTGAAAAGTAGTAAAAGTCTTAGGATTTATAATTTTTTTATAATTCATTTCATAATCCATTTCAATAATTTTTATGGTTCAAATACTATATGGAATAATTGCATTTTTCATATTTTTATTTTTATTTAGGAAAGTGCTGGAATTTCTCATAGTGTCTACATCAAAAAAATAATATTTAGTTTTCATTTTAGTTGTTAAATTATTTACTGAAATTTATTTGCTACTGGCAGTAGTATGTTACGAAATCACTTAATTATATTTCAAAAAATAATACTAATTATTTTTCATCATCCGTATTTTAATTAGCATTCATTCCATTCCAAAATATTATAATATCCAGTTAAAAGCTAATATAATTCCCCCCTCTGTACAGAATGCAGTCAGACACAACCTTTCTCTTCACAAGTGTTTCAAACGAGTTGAGAACATGAAAGGTGCTGTGTGGACAGTCGATGAAGATGAGTTTCAGAGGAGACGACCACAAAGAACTGAGTGAGTGCAAAATGAATGCCTCATTTACTAGTTTAATTAACTGAACATTTCTTTGTAATTTTAATTGTTAAGATAATTATTTTACAGCATAAATACAGATTTAATTAAGAAATTTTATGTGATTAAAATAAATTTTTACTCAAATTACTTGTCGTATATCGAAAAAGTATGAAATGATAAATAAATAAACAACAGATCTTTACAAACAAAATCACTGATTATTATTTTTTTAAATGTCTATTAAAATAGTAAGATGCATTTTGCATGATAGAGAAATTTGAAATAACGGTGATTTTATAAATAATCTTTTCTTTCCCTATCTGTCTCCTATATACCATATATATGACCCCTCTAAAGTTAACTTTGAAGTTATACAAACCGGTTAACGTCCATTATTCATATTATGTCATTCTTCTTTACACAACGTTGTTGCTATGTTTTAAAAACAATATATCGAAATTAATCTCTCCATATGAGTGTGAGGCTTCTAGCATCTGTTAAAGAAAAATTCGTATACCACTATGTGAAAGAAATGTGTCTTGTGATGTGGGTAGTAATTTCGCTTACGATTCGAGTTAATGAAGAAAAGATTATAGAATGATTGTATAGGATGCTTCCATCAAAGATGTCATTATACACGCGAACATTTGAAGTTATTTCAGTATCATGTTATGTATCTTGGCTAGAAGACACCTACAACAAATATTTCTATAATTTGATTCTTTGCTAATAATAGTTACTTGAATTATTTATATCTTTGATTGATATACTTGATATGTCTTGAATTAATTAGATTGTATGTTTTTATTAAGATATATAATTATAGTTAGATATCCTTCTTGATATTGCAAAAAAATGTTTATGTGAAATTTATTAACAAATTAAAAAAAGAGAAATAGTTTAAAATATTGCCTCTATCTTTTTCATCAACTATATATAGTTATAAATTATAATACCATCGAATGTTTAGTTTAAAATATAATATCTTGACTGTCATTTTTAATCGTGTAAAAATTTAAAAAATCATAAATTGTACGAATAAAATATTTTTTTAATATTTATTTTTGTCTACTTTATAAGGTATAAAGTTATTAATTTGGATGGATAATTTTTAAAGAAATATCTATTCAAGAACACTGTGGTATATCATTAGTTGCCTTCTAAATCAAAATATCGCATCATATCACCCCGCTTCTCTCAGCAGAGATGGCTCTCACCCTAAAGACACATAATTACTTCGACTACCCATATAAATATAGACAAACATCAAAGCTCGCAAAGCCCTATCCAGTTTTCTCGCATAAAAACCAACTATTTCTCCGCTATCCAGAGGTGTCGAAGGAAGCATATAAAACTTGTTTTTCTTCTTTTTCCAATCAACCGACCCGGTTTTCACTTTCTAATTGATTTCGGCGTTCGTCGCTCACCGACCTTTTTCTCTCATGAGAATCTTCAAGCTTTGGAGCACCCTCTGACGTACATATAATGAAGGAAGTAATTATTACTACCCTCAAAACTGTCTTATTTGATTACTCCGGTAGTGAATATTCTCCATAGACTCAAATATTTGCTAACTTTTCATAAAGAACATTCCTGGACTGATTCCTTCCTTTCAGTACAAACAATTTTGTATTAGTATAAAATTTATATAGAAAAAGAAGTTGTTATGGTTCATAAGGGTTCGTACGGGTCTTGGAAAACTGGAAAAGTCTTGAAATTTATAATGTCTATTTTATTCTTCAAATTTTGTTAGTGTTTTGAATAAGTTTGATGGTCTCATTTTCTATATGGAACAATTTTATTTTTATTTAATAATCAATATTTTAGTAACTTAATTAACCTTACACATATCATAGAGAAATTTTGCACATCACTAATATTATTTAATATTCATTGTATAGATTTACATTTACATTTTGAATATATTCAAATAGCATTTAAAATATTTTGTCTTAAAAAGTCTTTATAAATTGATTTTTAAAATGTTGTACTAACCTGGGTTATTCAACCTTTTAATTAAATAATTTGATTACTATATTTTTTTATAATCCCCAAAGGCTTCGATTTGGATCTGATTTGATGACAAAATAAGATTCCTCAATTGTTATTAGGTTATTTAGAATCCGTAAAAGATGTATTGTTTAATTAAAATGATTTCAAAGTGAAATATATTTACCTGACAGACAGGTAAACCTGCAAGCGTTAACTATTTTTTCTAATTTTTAGACCGTGTAATAAATGTAACCCAGCTTTTATTTTAATTAAAAGCTTTGAAGATATTAAGATCAGAAGGAAATATTTATAAAAAAGAATATTCTTTCTTTTAAGTATAATTTTGTCATGGATTGATCATATTTACATCTCCTTCAAAGCGTTTTATATATTTTTTTCTTTGATATATTAAAAGCATCTCAATATATTTATCAACAAACATATTTATTTTGTAAATAAAAAGAGATTTTTTAGCTGAATGTTCAATTATGCAGAATGAGACCTATAACATCGACAATATCAGTTTCTGGTAAAATATTTAAAAATAAGTCCATACTCTATTTTTTCTAAAGAAATGTGACAACTATATTCCTTATTTGCCTCAGCGATGAACTCTAAAATAAGTGCGTAAAACATTTTCACTGCTAATGACTATGAAAATACATCTATAGTGTGTTTTTTACAAATGATTAGCGCTGTGATGCTTTCTAGTCTGATATTTACATAATTTAAAGGTCGTTCAATATAATCTATATGCAAATAGGGAAAGCACCCTAATGGTGTGGGCTGTAATCTCACCGCTCATCTCTACCGTAAATATAGGAATTTGGACGAACTACCACATACACGACCATTTATTTAATTAATGTAACAAATATGATCATGATCTGTCAATTTAGAGCACACAGAGAATGCTAGACCAGAATTATCAAGCACAACGGTCTAATAAAGTATAACAGTTTTATAATTTAATGTATTACTTTTGAATGCGAATCATTTAACGAGAAATATACAAAGCTGATTTTGCAATGATGCCTCCTGCTGTATAAGTATATAACATTATATTTCGATCATCTTTATAATCTTATTTTTAAATTTATAACAATATATAATTGACTGACACTTAATTTTAATTGTAAAGAATAAATCTAAGCATTGATGTATAGACTAGGTAGTTAGTACTAAATGTCAAATCTAATAAACGTGAATGTTTAATTGTTGGACCATCTCGATTCCAAGTCTAAATATAAATAACTTTTATCTATATTCGTAAGCTTTTAGGGTTTTATTTGAAAACTTCTTTTGAGCTATATTTGGCCATTATGTTGGACTATATCTTAAATAAGATGATTACATTAATAATTGAGCGTTCTTTCTGACCTTTATCATCTATTCTCTTTTTTTCTTTCAGAAACTGGATGCTTCAAGATGGCTGCCTTGATGACGAAGTAAGTTTTTTGTGTAAATTAGTCTATAATGGTTTTATTTAATGGTTAAAATGAAATGGTTAGCTTTGTTATAATATGTGTAGTATAAATTAATATTTGTTTGTGATAAATCCCTTCTTCAATACGAGGACAAACCATTTCATATATGAAGCGGAATGTTCCGTAATGCCTCAATTTTAAACATTTATTTAAAATAATTATAATCAATATTTCTTTTATCTGGTTTGTTTTGTTTTGTGTGTTTCTGAAAATATTATAATCAATCCTATAATAAAGTATTTTTTGACTTATATTAAAAATAAATAATTATTTGTTGCGGAAATATTAGTATTCTATTTTATGATTATTTTAAACTTGAAATATACTTTAATCATTATGACGTATAGTTAGGAATTTTAGCCAATAGATTATATGACTTATATCTCAGCTATATTCTATTAATATACTATCGAATGTAATAATGGTGAAATAGTTATTCTAAATAAATAAGTATCAATACACAACAGGTTAAACGCACATGATCGTATATGCTTCCTATATCAAAGTTTAAGAGGTCAACACAGTATTCTAATATTTAGGATTCTCAATAGCCAACATATCTATCTATAAAGTTTATAATGCACCTCTTGAACCGGAATTATATACTGAATTGTTGTACTTAATTATATACTTTGTATAAGGGTATACGCTTTTTACTAAACAGACTAATGCGATTATCGCTTTCTAAAAAAATTCGTGTTAAAATATGGGTTCCACTTTGTTAATTTGATAAATTAGTTGAAATGTCTGATTAAGTAAAATAAATTGTCTGTTTCAGTGAAAGCAATTTGCGATGTTTAAATTATTAAAAGTTTTGATATATTATGCATTATACTAGTAATTAAAACATTGTAAGTCGTATAGATAAGTGGTCTATGGGTGCAACTGCTGCTACTACTATTGCGCCAGAGTTGGCAATTTAATATATCTAAACGATATATATTAACTACTCTCCCTATATAACTTTGACAACTGCTTCTAACATAATTATATTTAGAAACTTCCTTTGACGTGTACAATTTCCAAACCTATGCTTAGCATTGAGCAATGAATTCTGTATTATATTATTATAATGAATTCCTAAAAAATCAACATTCTAGAGTGTTTGATTAAAATCTATTTCATCAATGTCTCGACTTCCAGCATGAATTTCACCAAAAATGTTGCCCAACGATGTTGTTTAAATCTTTTAAAAACATATTATTCCAACGAAGGGATGGAACATTAATTAATGTAACCTGATTAAATACTTTATATTTAATTTATGTGATATAATACAATATATCTGGGCTGTGAATATTTCGCCGATCGTCAAAAATCCGCCGATTTTTAATCAAATTTTATCACTCCCAACTTTTTCGAAAACTAATGAAAGTTGTATAGACAATGGAGCAATTTCAGTTTAAAAGAGCAATTTCAGTTTAAAAAAATTAATTTTATTGTGTTTATACACTTATTCATCCTTGGACAACACTGGGGACTAAGCCTTCTGACCTCTGATGTCGAGCGCAAAATTATTATATTTTAGTAATCTGGCGATTTCTTTTTTGACCGTAAATTGTTGACGTCGTCGGCCCGTTACCGACATCACTTGGCTATACGCATCTCTTTACTATTGTCGACCGTTTTACGCGCTG
>JAUZNC010058274.1:0-11560 GCA_034780395.1 Vannuccia rotundouncinata | reverse complement strand
ATTTGAACATATTAGTAAGTCTCATTTCATACCAATTCATCAAGAAATAAATCTCGAGACATTTCCAAAACTTTTTATCTGCTTACAAATTTAGAATAATAGTAATATATCCGCATTTAACCATAAAATTTTTTAAAAATTGTGATTTTTTTTTAAACTCTTAAATTTTTTTTTACAAACTATAAAATGCGTCTAGAAAAATTATACTAAATCACTCCGTCAATTATTTTAAATATATTTAGATTTTTTATCAAAATGCAATATAATTATAGTATACTATATTAATACTAGTGCTTTAAAGAAAATTGCATGACATCGAAATTTTCAACAATTTACAAGGAAGCCCATTTAAAATTACTAAATAAGGAAGAACTCTATCTGAAAAAATATGCAGTCTTATTTAAAAAAGGAAATTATTTTATACAGGAAAATACAATGTAAGTAATCACATGCACTACTCATAATTCAGAGGAAAGAAAACACACAACCGACGACTTAATATGTCGACGATAATGATTCACCAGCTGAGTTGATAAAGTAATCGCTTATAGTAATAAATATGAACAAATACCGTACACAGTCAAATGAATCCTAACAAGAAATAGCTGCACAAAGTTGCATTGCAATCATTCTCGTGTTCAAAAGAGTGAATTAAAGACTTTAAAATGATAAAAGTATTGATCTCACTGAGTGAGAGAGGTGGGACGCGAATGAGAGAGGAGGTAATATATCACAAGAGGTTGATCAGGCATATCTATGGTGTAGAGCGCACAATATTGTCCAAGATAATTTTATACAAGAGTTAACTATTATTATGGAGGAAGATGGCGCCTGGGGTGTGTACTTTGAGCTGTGACGACCAATTTAGTCAGTAGTATATCTGTACATGCAACATAAATTATATAATTAATATAGTTTGTGCTTTGAACACTTCAATTTAAGTAATACAATCAGAAGAAGAACGAGATAACAAATAAAGCTGTTCTGGCGTGAGACTCCGGATTGATATATGTGGAGCATAATTTTGCACAAATATTAGTATTGCCTGTTTCGATTGTTACAATGAGTACATTGTGAATTTGTCCATTTATGAAATTATGCAACAATGCCGAGGTTGAGCTTTGTCCGGCTTCGTTTCATCTGGGTGGAGAAAAAATAGAATTTATTTAAGACTGTGAAGTCATTGCCTATACATATTAGTCGGTTAGTCCCATGCACAATTGTACTGAAAGATGCAACCCAGTAAATATATCTTTCAACTTAAGAAATGAACGAGTTATTTACCTGGTTGTGGTGGTCCTGGAAGATTTTCCCGAGGGACTAAATGCATCACTGTTGGTCGACCAGAAGCCAACGAGAGAGCTAAAAAGCAAAAAGAAATTAAAATGGCGTATCATTAATATCGACAACTAATTATATAATATGTACTACAATACATTAGTCTATTAAAACATTTTGAAATACCCATTATTTAGAATTAACTGTTAAAAATCACCAGACACTGAGTATACAAATTCAAACAATAATGATTTTAATTATTTAATCTTAACTTTTTTGAAACTTATATTGAAAACAATGAAACAAACCTGCCAACTTGACACTTCCGTGTAAAAAGCGTCCTTGATAAATTAACCGAAGAATATTTCGCTCTGGTTTCTCTTCATCACCCCATTCTAAAACAAAAAAAAATATTATTAATATAAATTGTCATGTTTAATTGTATCAAAATGTAGTACTCACAAATAAGTAAATAGAAGAAATACAACGAATCGAAATTTTAAACTTATTAAATTAGAAATCTGTTTTGTGTTATAAAAATATCTATTTTGGATAAATTTATCAATTTATTAGTTAATTCTCATTTTGATTAACAGGAAAAAATGGCACACCACAATTAATCTGTACTATCATGAATGATTAAAATCAGAAAGGTAGGTCAATATATTTCGTATAGCAGATTATATTTAGATGAACTATTTTTTTACTAAGATTAATTTGATAACGTTAATCAGAAATTAATGTGTCATTTCAATATATTTACATATACGGAATATATTAAACGTTCCCAAATGGAAATTACTAACCGAATAGTTATTACTTATGAAAACCACAGGTATTAATATTGAAGTATATTACAAACATATTTAAGACTTCAATATTTCACACGATTACACAAGATATATAAGCTTTTAAATAGGCGATTAGTAGGACAAACATTGTTATGACATATTTAGTATATTAATTGAATTACGTAAGTAAACAAAGACTTTCATCTGCGGATAAAATGTAGGCATGTAATAAATAAATTATAATTATTGAAATGTTAACACAATTAAGATAATTTAATACTTTTATTGATAGTCAAATTCAATATAAATAGGAAATCAATTATAAATATTTATACACCTAAGCGACAAACTTTGTTTCTGTACGTTGTAAATAATTATTAAACATAGAAACGTATTAATATTAGACATGTAATAACTCAGAGAGAGAAAATGTCTGGATTAGAAAAATTATTTACGAATAAGAAATAATCGCATTCTTCTTTTAATGTGATTTTTTAGATGATAGATTATTTTAAAAAAATTAATGGTATGTAGATATATTAACATCTGTGTCTTGTTTGAGTAAAAAGAATCTAGCTGTTTTACTATGTAATGTTAAAACAACGAATTGTAAGTGTTTGTCTGCTATTGAAGAATAATTTATAAAATTATTTTTGGAATATATTTGGTTGGGCATCGAACTTATAATAATTATGGAAGCGAACATTAAATGAAACCGACACTAATTTTAACACATAATAGTAACCTCCTATTAGTAAATATATATTAAGCAGAGCTCGCCACAAATGTAATGGCAATTACTGACTGACAACACCTATGTCACCCATTCAGGTTAGCGGGGCCCTAAAATACCAATACAAAAATTATACGTGATACCACCCTTTGTAATCATTAAAGTGTGGATCCCTAAGCCATCGGCATGCATCTAAATAGGCAACCCAAATGACCCAGAAATACCGACCGTCCGGTAATTACTGGTAAATTTGTAGCCCTGATTAAAATTACTTACCAAATGGCCAATTTGCAAAAACATCATCAGCAACATCCTGTGCAGTATTTAAAGAATTAAATTTGAATTCATGAGTTTTACCATTGACCAAGAGAAGTCGAATACCAATCTGAAATACACCAATTTATTTATCATAAATATTGATACAAAAAGTGCTAAAATATTAAATTTAGTTAATTTTTTTAAATTAAAAAAAACAATAAATCCAAACATCAACTTACCTCTTCATCGGGTATAATAAACTTAGACATTTAAATTGTGTATATTCTGAAATGAAATATATGATATAATATTACTCATATATGAAACATAAATTCTAGTATTAAAGCAGTTAATTATCAAAAATAAATTAACGGATATGTATGAGAATATTTTCAGACATGGTACCTACCTAAAAATATAGGAATATATATAATTATCAGAACATTAATAAAAGACCTGAAATTATACAATTTTATAATTATTTCAAATATTTTGTTTTTCACAATTAAATGAAAATAGTTAATAGTCATTAATTTAATCTGATAATTCAAATACCAGATCTGTGTTAGAATAAAATAGGAGTGGTCATCATGTTAACTCGAATTATTAGATGTGGTACAAGAAACTTAGATGACTGATGGATTAGGTCATTTATAAATCTGTATTATTATATAAGTCTAGTAAACTTGAATTAATGAGTATGCCTTCATGACTTCTTCAGGTGATCAATGAGGACAACAATTGAATAATTTTCACTTTCTTTATGTATAATATGTCTATTTGAAGATTACTTTTTATTAAATCAATGTTTTTTTAACTGTTATTTTTGTCTGTATTGATATATTATACTAAAACTAATTAAAGAATATATCATGTTTTGTTGCATATCCATCCCATCTTATTGTATATTCATTTTGGTAAACAAATATTGGATGTTCTTACAATGAATATACTACAATAGGTTGACATAAAATTTCTTTAATATTTCGATAAATAATTTTGATAAACATTTTTGAAATAGAATTAGAAAAATAATCACTTACTGTTATATGTTATAATTGTGTTAATCTTAAATTATTAAAAAAAATTGTTGGTACAATAATTTTGGCTGTCCCAACTACAAATTAAAATTGACTTAAACTGACTTAGAAATTGACATTGAACATAGATCAATTACAATAACACAATAGAATACAGTCAATATACACAGGTGTGATTTCGAAAGTTACTGATAAAGCCAGAACCAAAATCCAACCTCTTGCAATCCATGGTGAGTCAGTCATCAAAGTCTCCAAAATGAGAAACAGTACACAGTGACAAAATTTTCAGCTTTTAAAAGTGTAGAATTTAAATGTGTATTTTCAAATCAGGAGTAACATGCAGTACTTATGCACATGCAGTAAGTATGCAAATCTATAATTATTATGTTTTATGCACACCATTGTTAAATACAACATTATCTAATGTTACACAATGGAAACAGTCCAATGCAGAAATATGAGCAGACATAAGGCGAAAAAATTTGGCATTAGGTTGAAAAAGAAAGTAGAAGAAAAAGTGGGTAATGATGGAAGATCAAATTTTATAAAAAGATATGAGCAATTTGAATGAGTTTGAAATGTTGAAATAGATAAATGGGATGTCCATTAATAAAGTATATTCAGGATGAAACTTCAAGAAGCCCACCATATCAACAACTCATATTATATTAAAAATAGAAAAAAAAAAAAAATGTGCCAATTTGTAATTTCCATCAAAACAAACAGAAAAAAGTGAAACATTTGGTAATAGCCATGTTAAAATATAAAAGTAAAGACTGAAACAAATTATTACTGGTTGAAGTTTAGTCATAACCAGACTATACAATATAAAATAGCACATTAAATAAAATTCCAATAACATCCCATAGAGTTATGTGCAAAAAATATTGACTCTCTCTATGATGTATTAGTATTAAGTATATAATTAATGATATTATAGCAACAATGTTAATGAAAAGATTTTGGTAGATAAATAATCTTGAAAAATTTCAAAGTTATCCAGATATGGGTGGTTGTACCTAAAGCATTTGATTTCATATGATATTCAGAATTAAATGAAATACACACACAATAGCTAGAGACAACTGATGATGTTTACTTCCAAATGAGAGAAAGAATGGTGAAATAGTGTATTCTCTGCACTGGTTAATATAACAATAGATTGAATGGTAGCAGTGAGATGATTTCTCAATTATGGGGATGGTCTGCTACTTGTCACAACTTGACACACATAATATCTATATCTACTTTCATATTTACTGACAATACTACAATAATTTAAGGACTCAAAATTAAGTCATACAGATTAACAGATTTTATTTCCTGCCACAATAAAAAGAATAGTTAGTCCTAGTCTATACAATATGGTCCTCATGGATGCTCAAATTCACACCAAACTGACTTTGATATTATGCAAATAATCCAACCAGGAATGGTCCATAATTATATATGACTACTACTTAAGTATTGTTAGTTTTTAAACATATAGTCTAATTAAAATCATTGAATTAAGATTTTATTAAAGATCAAAATGTGATATTATCAAATGAATTGATAGAATTATAGAGCATCACCCTTGCAGCAAAAATGTATTTAATTAATTTAGCATTTGACAGAATGTACATACTATGTTCAAGTAAAAGTGTATAATCTAAAAAGACATATTGTATTAAAAATTGGGATAAATTTATGATTTTGACACATTTTTCTACCAACTCCTAAATGATTCATTTTGACACACCAGACCATCCCTGAAATTAGGTATAATGTCAAAGATTTGAGGGAGTAAATTCAGGTGTAAACTACATTATTGTAAAGCCAGTAGTTACAGGTGTTACTTACTGCTATATATGAGATGAGACAGAGGGCAGAAGGTGATCAAATGAGTTATGTTCTATACTTGATAGATAATTAACAATATTGGATGAAAATGAATACAGAAAAGTCATTTTATTATCTGATGCATGTGGTGGTTAAAATTGTAACAAAATTGTAAGCTGCCTTTTTGTATAAAAAGATTCATGATTTGAAGAATATCATTTTAATTACCCAACTATTTAATGTGTCTGGGCATTTTCAACAAGAAAGTGACCAAATACACAGCATTCACATGAAGGTAAATATTTAATCCTATAGATTTAATCACTGTTAGGTCCAAGATTCCAGAGTTAAATTATTTTTCCAATTATATTAATGATTTATTTAATTATTTATTTTTTGATTTTTTTAAATTATATTATTGTATAATAAAATTGATACAAAGCTTTCAACCAACTTATTTTTATCACACCATGAACAACTATGATTTCAGACTATTTGGATGTGCAATAAATTTTCATTAAACACAAACTCTGTGTTTAATAAATAAAAAATAAATTGTTAAAATAATCAGAAAAATAATTTAACATGTGAATCTTGGACATAACTTTAATCACTAATACACAAATGGCTGAAAAACAGGGATCCCAAACAGAGTAACACAGAGTTATACAAAAAAAAAATTGAATTTGAAAAGTGCCTACATAACCACTACTGCTAAAAAATACCAAATTTTTTAAAGATGGCATTGTAAATTGGCTAAAAATTTGGCAGCTCCATTTTTGAAAGGACAATAATGGATTAAAGGTTAAATTTGCCATAAATGAAGACTACCATCAGCTACCTGTTTTTAGATGGGATATACTGCCTCATACTTCATCATACATAAGTGTATGACCACATTGGAGATCAATTAAAGAAAAGAAAAAATGTGGCTTAATACATGCATGTGAGAGGAAAAGATTCCCAGTTGATTTCATGAGGGGTATGATGGTCAGCCAACTGGTCTGGAAATATTTTATGATTATGATGAGTAAATAGCATTTGTTTCACTTTTTATGTTGTATTAAATGCAAGTCAGACATTTTGAGTATTGTAGGGGGGGGGGGGGGGGGGTTAATTTCCAAAAGGGGTACTTTATTAATTTCCAAAAGGCTACCTATAAAATGACATGAAAAACAAATCACCCATGACCCAAAAATTATATACCAATATTTTATTTATATATTTACACTCGGAAACAAAAAGAAAAACATTTTAGTTCAACCAAATCTTTTTATGAGTACACAGCTAACTATAGAGAAAACTTGAGAATAAAAAATACTTACAATATGTTGTAGCTAAAAGAATTTAAATTAGCAAATAAAAGTAATCCTATGGAATCATTGTTTGAAGCACATATTAGGAAAAAATTGTACCGTTGTACGTATATATAAAGACTCGAAACTAGATATAATATTATTTAATGTATTAAAACAAAACTACAACTAAATTTCTAATATCAAAAATTCACTATTTTAATAGCACTTTTTTACAAACATAAAGTTATTAACATTGAATAATTAAAAAAAAATATGGTGAGCTATTGATTAAATAAAGTATTATAATAATATATTTACTTTACTACCGAGGAAAAACTAACAAACGAAAAACATCTGCGTTAATCTTATTTATTGTATACTAATTATAAAATTGTTATGTTAAACTGACATAATTATATTCAATGACGGATCCAGTATTTTACACAATAGGGACATATGTCTGAACAAGCGCCTATGGATCTATAAGATATTCTGTAAAATAGTTACAAAACGTACTCATTTGCGGTTCCAACCAATTATGCAGAATCCAATTATGCAAAATAGTGAAGCTTTTAAAATAGCTTCTTCGGTTGATCACTAAAGACCAGAGTCTACGAATAAGATGAACTTCTTTTTGTATAAAATAAATTTTAATAAATTATTTAATATATAATTTACAATTAGTAACGTTTTTAGTTGAAAAAGCTGCACAATATTTTTTTAAATTATAACATAATTATAGGGAAAATTCTTATTTTACTTGGCTCATAAGTATGGCGGACCATCGAGACAATATGTGTATATGTTTGAAATACAGTGGATAAATATATTTTTGCTGTATATCCAAACATATCCACACATATCTAGACATATCTATACATATCCATATCATATCCTCATATCCAAAAGTGGATATGTGCGTGGATATTTATGGATGTGTATGCATATGTATTAATATGTACATATGGATAAAGAGTTAATCGAAAATTTGGAATATTATAAATTTTACTTTTCAGCTATTGTCTTCTTTACTTCATTTCATAATATGTATGGATATGTATTGATATGTTTGGATATGTATGGATATGCTTGGATATGTAGATAAGTAGCCAAAATAAACTTATATCCACGCACTGTATTTTAAACATATACACACTAGATGGTCTCCTCCGATGGTCCGCCAAAAGACACTGCGTAACATAATGTCTGGTATGTACAGTAAATATTTGCGAGATACGTCACTGGAATTTCAATACACCAAAAGTGGTGATGCAAGTGTTTAATCTTATCAGAAGCTGGGGGGGGGGGGGGCGGACGATTCCTCTGGAATTTACTTTGTCATTTTTTATTAAACAATTTCTGAAAAAAAGTTGCTAGGATTGATTTAGTGATATTTTTGTCCTCACATTTATTAAACAGGATTTGCAACACGTCATGCATATAGCAATATTATTAAAAATATATTACACTTTATAATAATTTATGTTCGTATGTTTATTGATTCATAAAAGAAAACAATTGAAAGGAATACTTTATTTATAGAGGTAGAAATAATCACAGAATTACGCAAAATATTCCGATATACATATATGATAAAATACATCAGTTCATCTATAGTAATACAATAAAATGTGAATAAATGAAAAATAATTATTATCAGACGATTAGTGTATGTATAATATCTTATAAAATATATTTTTCAGAATCGGTTCTTGTTACAAATGCAAAACGAGCGTAGTAATTATTCACAAAAAAATTATTAATAAAATATTTTAATATAAATATATTAATAAAATTTTTAATAAATTCCACTTTTTTAAATTAAAGATATTAATTAATTTAAAATTTATTACAACATGATTCTACGTATTTTTATTTTATGTAATTAAGTTTAAGATATTTCAAGTCCTTATATTCTCATTAAGAATATATATACTGGTGCATGGTGGTTATAGTATAACCTCCCATTATATCAACCGAAAAAAGTTTGGTTTTTATAAGAAATTACTTCAAATGTATCAATAATTAATGAATCCGTCTAACAAACATATCATTAAAATGGTCTCAAAGCTTCATTTAAATAATAATGGCAAGTAAAATAATTCGTTATAGTATTTCTTCCAAGACTGATCAGAATTTTGAAATGAACAAAAACAAATTTTTCAAATCTCATCGTCAATGTCTGACAAAAAATCGAGTTCATTATTGATCTTGAACGCATTCTTTGGTCCTGGCGGAAGTTTGATACTCGAATCAATAATTCTACGAGTCGTTTCTTCGGTATGATCCACTGAATCTTCAGAAATAGTGTCTTGGTGGGGCGGGGAATTCAACCTAGTTGTATTGGTCGTATGAGAACTGCCGGAGTCTTTATCAGATTGGTCCATCACCAGAGAGTAGGGAATCGATTTTGGAGTGGGCGCCGAGAAGTTCGAGGCAACCATTGCCGTCGTTTGATTTTTATCCGGATAGAGGGAAGGTATATTGTTCATTGGCGTGAAAAATGTCGAGGTAGCGGAACCCGACTGATTTGTGGCGAGCTGTCCTGTGTGTGAATAAGACTGCGTTTGTTCGTGAGCATGTGCTAACTGAGCCGGAAGTTTCACAAATGTCGCCGTTATGTTGAGGGTCTCCAATCGTTTAAATAGTTTGTTCATCTTTACTGGATCCGGACGCTTACGCTTGGCAACCGCAATGGCACGCTGTCGTCGACGTCGGATTGTTGCTATGGAGGCCTCGGAACCATCAAAGCTGAATTCTCCAATGTTTCCTTCGATTTTATGAGTTTTAATAAGCTGTAAAATCTTTCGGTAAAACCGCTGTAATCGAAAAAACACCATTAGTAATTTGAAATTTGACACATTTATAGATATCGATCTAAGATTTTTCAATATGACAATATAATTAATTACCTTCCAATTATTGCCAGCGTTTTTGCGTTGTTTTGCTAAAGTAGATTTTGTCCTGTAGATCACCATAAGTCCTCGAACTTCTGGGTTTTTAGGAAAGGGAATTGAATAATCGTTCTGAAATTTTAGGAGCTGTGAAGTGCTGTACGTTCGCTCTAGAATTATAACGATCTTGGCCCACTAAAATACAAAGATGGATAATTCGATCAATATATAATTATAGTACCTATCTACAAACACAATATTGATTGAATGTATCCTTGAATAAATAAAGTATTCGCTAAATATTTTTAAGTTTTTACAATTATTTTTTAATACATACTGTTTAGAACTCATAACAATAACCAAAAAAAACATTGACCGTTTAATTATTTAAAATTATTAATTAAAAGAGCAGTCCATCTTTTATAGTATATTTTATATGTATAATCTTTTTGTACAATTTACTGTATATTGCTATATATTCACAAAAAACAGAAATTAATTATACACTGTATGAGGGAGGGGTCTTCAATAAGTTCTCAAACTCGGTATCAAAGCCTTACCCGGCCCCTATACATATATAATCTATGCATTTTTATTAACAATAAAGTTGTGAAAATTTCAAGGCAATGAATAAAGCTTCATAATTCCATTTTAAAATTCAGGTCAGCAATTGAAATTTGTTTCATTATGTTAAAAATTAATTTAGGAAAATTATTAATTTATTTATTGATTTATTACTACAAAGTACATTTAAATCCACAATATCGATTTCCGAAGTTCTCACTAATCTTGGGTATAAAAAGCCCTCTAAGTCGTTGTGTCTTAGAAGCGGCCGCCACCAAGTGTATCCCAGCTCCAGTGGTGCTCAACCATGTTATTAAATATGCATAGATTATATGTGTAGGGTATTGCATTGATATCGGGTCTGAGAAAATATAGAAGCTCCCTTGTACATACGTAAACTTAACATATTTATATTATATATAATAAGAATTGACAAAAACATAAAAAATAATAAAAGAACATATTGCTACCATAGACGTCCACTCTTTCTGTGAGCGCGATATGACAAGTTGGTATGTGTTCCCCATCATTGCGATCAGCATGTTGAGAAGCAGAATGGGAACCAAAACCATGAACAATGCGAAAACCACATTAGTTAATACAACATGATTTGTATAGTCGAGCTCATTGTACTATTTGATAAATATAAATATCATAAAACATGAAATAAAATAGTATAGTGAATGAATCAAATAAAAATAAAATAATTTGTTTCAATAACTGCAAATTGAATAACCTTATTGCAGTTTATATAAAATATTCAATATCCTTAAAATAAAATAATAAAATGCAGTTTTTATAAAATAATTAGTAGTAGGTGATGAGCCTTTCCTAACCAATTCGTCTTCTGATTGGTCGAGAGATTCACGTGACCTATCTGGCT
>JAUZNC010058273.1:11550-48607 GCA_034780395.1 Vannuccia rotundouncinata | reverse complement strand
GTTTCCTACGCTTTTCATCGATAGTATTACAATAGCCGTAATACTGAGCATATAATTTTCTTGTATACCCGGGTCTATATAAAATATAAAATATATAAAATATATAACCAATGTTTTCTAGTAATATTTATATTATATATAGTAACAGAACACTATTTATAATTGGCAATTGCAACTTTAAATTATAATCGAATTTAAATTAAATTTCTATAAATATGAAATTAACCGTTTATTTTAATGCGAATATATAGTAATTAGTGTTAATTAACGAATCAAATAAAAATATATTTAATTATATAATAATTGGAGTCACATTAAAATTGTATCGATATAATAATCCTATCAATAAATGACTAACTACTATTATACTACTTGTAAGTACAAGGTAAATATTAATAAAAATATTTTAGAATTTGAATAAAATAATATACCCAATGCTTGAAAATTTGCTTTGTTATTGATAGTATTTGATAAGTATTGACAAGCCTTTTATTTTTTGTCTATTGTAAAAAAAACTTTTAAATTTACAAGCCACAATTTTACCAAATATTTTTTCAATTTTTTATAGAATCACCGTTACCCCTTATATAAATTTTATCTAAAATAACAATACTATTTATCACAGAAAAAGATACGTTTGTTAATAAAAATCGATTGTTTTAAGTATAGCGTGTAGTCAGATTTTGCGCTCTGCGCATTTCCGAAAGCGTCACGATAAATCTTTTTCTGCATTAATCACTATTAAATTATGCTTCCTATACATCTATATTAGCTGCGATTAGAAGACAAAAATAGTGTATATGATTTAGTAAAGGTGTATGGAAATATAGTTAACGGGCATTTTATACAGTAATATCATTTACCCAAAAGCAAGTACGATATTAGTGTTTCAGTTAACAAAATATTGCATTCCCCCACCCCGTCCTATCCATATGAAAAATATCTAGAGGAATATAATCTAGTTTGGCGTAATGTAATAAATTATACAATATCCCATGAAGTAGCCATTTTTAAAAAGTCACGTTTAATTAGGTCTGTTTATATTGTGATACGCAAATTAGACAACCACATAAAATGGAACAAATTTAGGCCTATATATAAGTATATAGCATAGCATAATATATATAAAGGGAATCATTATATGTATATATAGTACTAACAAAGCTGCGTAACATACACATAACATGTTAGTTTGGAAGGGTATTATATAAGATGTAAAAGGGTTGTTCCCCTTTCAAAAGATGGAATTATACAACTTGTTTTAGCAGTAGATAGGAATGTGGATCAATACTTTGACGAGTATAAAATGGATTAACGTAAATCAGCGAAGTAGATATAGCCATTTTAATAACACTATAATAACAGTAAGTAGCAGTATTAGTTATTTTGAATATATATGAGATGAAATACAACTAATGAGGAAAAACAGTGTGTATCATTACACTTTAAGACTTTATAATTAAAAAATTATAAATTTAGGCATTATCAATTACGAAACACTAATCAGGAATTAATTAAAATATATATGAATATATTGGAATGTTGAGAACTTAATGAATTAAAATTGAATATATAGTTTGAAAAATAAATTCCATCTGTACATAATGACTAGAGAGGCGTTGGGCAATACTGTAAGCAGTTTTGTTAATCTGGAAGTAAGCAACGATATAATATGGAGACAAAACACGTGTTTAATATACGTAATAATATAAAATATTCATATTGTACAGATTTAATAAGGATCATATCAGTTAATTTAATTTCGACAACGTATTATTATACACTTGTCTTTCCAGTGCGAAATTTAAAATTAAAATAATATGTACTTATATAGTTATATATGTATATTGTTATGTAATACAAATGATATAATAGTAGCAAAAAATTTAAAATGGAGAATTAAACAAGATAGTATAATATGTATAGCTAACAATAAGACGCAAATACTGAAAATGAGGCAAATGACTAAAGATAAAATTCATGTCATATTATACATTTATTAATTACTGGAATGTAATATATATTATATATATACACACACAAACATAATAGTTGTTGGAGTTGGCGAATATGTACAAAATATAGAGGCAGACATAGACTACTCAAAAGTATCTATAAGTAGTTGACTATGATATATGTATAATAATAGCTTATACGAGTATAGCAGTTGTACACTGGAGATCAGTAGTTAAAGGAATGTTGATTATAATAATTGATTTATAATAAAATTCCGTGTTCAATGGATCCTGAATGCCTGATTAAAAGTAAACAGACAACAAAATGCACTAATAAGTTAGATAATACAGAAAAATAAATATATATATACCATAATTAAAGTATGTATAATACTCAATAAACATATACAGGAGTAGCTGAAAGCCTGATTAAGTAACTATGTAAAAGAGGAATGAATGAGTATATTAATAAATCAGTTTTATAGAAACCACAAATAGCGAATGAAAAGGTTTAAAAAATACCAACGGTATTAGGAAAATAAAAAGCAACAGTAAAATGTCATGGACAAAATAGTGTCGATGACTATAATATGTATATATAGCTACTATAGTACAAAAGGAATGTATGTAGTCGTTCAGAGGAAAATATGAAACAAATATTGAGGGTTACGCTGTAAGAGCGCTCCAATACAGTTGGACACAACAATGGAATATGGAATGATTAGAGATATAATTAATTAATTATTATATATATAAAAGTTCAACTCAAAATTAACATAGAATTATAATGGTCATCTGAAAGAACATACAAAGAAAGCAATACGGTCGGTCGGGTTAGTCTTTCAAAAAAATAGATAAATAGATAATATACATCATATGATTTAATACATGAAAACCAGGAATGATAATTGGAACGGATTGAAGGAATAGCAGGAAATATAAGAGGAAACCAGATTAAGTCAATGTACAGGAAGCTTGATAAATGCACAGTATTTAATTATGTTTTATAAAAACAGTCGAATAAGGAGAGATCAGCCGAACGAATGCCTGTCATGGATTCAGGCACTGTGTGATAGGTAGCATGCCTATTGGACAGTGGTCGCCATAGAGACGTCCTCCACAGTGTCATCCGTTTTATATAGGTCAGCAGAGTTGGTGTCCATGTTGGTAGGGTCTTCTGCGGTGGTGGGGGAGCTGGTCTTGTGTTCCATGAAGTGCAGCTGGAATCGATACTTGTCGTCCGCCTGGTAGGCGCAGATGGCGCACCGATAAGGCATGGAGGTGTCGTGCATTCCTCGGTGCAGGTGGAACATGGCACTGTCCAGGAAGAAGATTTGACAATGCTCGCAGCGGTACAGCTTCCCCGAGAGTGTGAGATAGCGCATCAGGTCCTTGAGTTCGCAGTGGTCGACCTTGGTGCCCCCGATTGTGGCCAGGAAGTTCTGGGTGGGAGAGGAGTGTGTCGTTCCCGATGGTGGTACTGCTGCAACCGTGGGGGTTGTGCTCGTGGTGGTTTTGGCGCTTTTTTCTAGTAGTGCAGCGCAAATGTCTTCCAGGCGTCGTCTGTTAAAGGGAAATCGTTTCACTTCATCAATATGTTAAACTTAAAATTATCCTTTTTAATTAATTAAAAGTGTTCTACCTTTAAAGATAATGATATATTTTAATGATGAACAAAATCTGACTTACGAATTGGGCTGTTTAGGAGTCCCTCTTCCAGACGTGGAAGGACTTATTGACCGGGCAGGAGAACTCTCGCCATTTGGTGCGTGAAGGGCCAGACCGGCGTAGATCGATAGATCCTGATTTAACGAAAAGAAAACAAACCATTAGTAATAATAAATTATATAAACTAACATTTTTCAATAAATATGTATATACATTATAATTATGAGATATTTGCCTCTATAAATATGATATAAATAATCCATTTTAATGAAAATGAGACTTATTATAACTGCTCAAGGCGTGCCCAAGTGTTGAAGCGAGAATAATACGAATCTTTCAGCTCACGAAACAACTATTGAGTGAATTGCCCAGAGGAAATATCTACCTAACTGATATATATAATATAAAATAGGTGTCGTCCTAATACACAGCGTATCAATAAGGGACGTGACTACTACTAAACTTTGCAGTTGAGTACTTTTGATGAATAGAGACTGTCCAGAAACTACCCTCATTGTAGAGGAAATATGCATACATTATAAGCAAAAAATGTACAGATAGCATAATCTATATAACCAAAGAGTAGACAATGGTCGCGCAGAAAACTCAATCTGAATAAATATATATAAGTATAAATTGTCTATTTAATTATATATATATTATTTGCGTTGATGAAATCCGAGCAAGAAAATCTGCTACTATTTCGACCAATGTAGCTAAAAGATTGAAAAGCCTTCCAACTGCCAACTGTAACCAAATTGAGGAACACGAGCAGTATAATAATGACCCAGATTGGAACTATATACGAACGATGCCACACAACTACAGAAAACATCTCAAATTAAAAAATATGTAGGAGAGTATAAACAAGAAGGGTGCTCTCCCCAATATCGAAACATTTCAAATTGGAGATGTAAAAATAGACATAATGGGGCATTTTCATCAATAGCGCTGAGCAATACATATATTATAGAAAACTAACTTGATTAAGCTAAAAGAGAGAAAGCGAGAGAGTAGATAACATTTCGCTTCTGATTAGAATTAATGGAGTAGTGAAATGGTGAAATGTATTGATTGTATCGGTATATGGTAGGCGGTATACGAGCAATCCTTTTTGGAGAACATATTTTCGAAAGTAACATGGGGCGAAAGTATAATAAGAGAAACAAAACCAGCAATGGTTGAGTTGTCTCAATAAAGTGAGCCGAACAACACCACAGAAATATATTAGCAATATCATGAACGGACAATTACACCACGCTAGCCTGCCACAATGGCGCAATGGAGCGAGTACTCCCGTTTCGAGCGAGAAGAGAAAGACGGGGGAGAGCAGGACCGAACTAATTAGATTTCAGCGTCCAGACAATGTGCCAGTGTTACTTGCAGAGGACTGTGTGAAAGCTGACACCATCTCGAGTCAGGCTTCCGTCGAATTCACACCCATGCAGCCTCCGACGATGAGGCGAGGCTATGCAAACCAACCAAACTTGGAAATGTAATGCGCAGCGCAGTGAGTAACTAACATTCACACACACACAGACTCTGTCTTATGTATATATTGCCCCTTTTTCTACCAGAGAGAGAACAGTTAGAGTTCTCTTCTAGGAGTAGGTATGTGTGAGTTAAGAGGAGGCTACAAAGACTGAAGCGCTTTAATTACTGGGAGAAAGCGATGCTTCAACTGTCCCCAACTTGAATTGATAAATCATACAGAGACGACGATTGTTGGCTGGACATTCAACCTCAATCTCCCTCTTATCCCCTACTTTTCAAATGTATTTTATTTTCGCAGTCGTCGTCTCTTCCTCTATCATCCAAAGCCGTCTTAATTCCTTCTGTTGACGCATTCTGTAACTCATGCCCTCTATCCTTAACTGATAAAAGACAGATCTGTCCAAGTGAAAAAAAGAAAAGACTGAAATTCAGCCATAATTAAAAGTAACATATGCATACTTACAACTGAACACCCACGTATGCATAACACATTTGAAGTTTGTTGTTTTCAGGAGTGTGATTTATAAATTGATAAAAAAATCTGGAAAATGTATTCCAGGGGCGCAATATTATATTTTTTAAATATATTCTTCTTATGCAATATATATAATATAACTGAATGTACTCAAATATTAGAGGGCGAACAAATTTAACTCTAAAAAAATCGGAAATCCGATTAAATTCGGAAGAATCACACCCCTGTGTTTTAAAAATTGTTTGCTATCAATAATAAATGTGGCATGCTGGACCTATTTTGTTTTAAACAATCAGTTATAAATTGATATAAAGTTGAAGTTAATATAAATGTATTTTATACCAATGAGTGGGGAAGAGTAAGTGGAACATTAAGCTAACTTCAATAATTAGTAAAACTAAAAATAAATTATTTAAACCTTTTAGGCCATTACACTTCCCAGTTAAACATAAGTATTGCTAATTAAGCAATCTGGCTGACAGTTAGCGTACCATAATCTAATTTGGCTAAATTTATGGCAGCAGAATTGCAACAAATTACCTAAAGTATCGCTCATCCCATATATTTCGCCTGCAGCAGGACTATATTTAATTGGTGCTGAGAGTCTGTGAGATTTTTCATATCCGTTTTCCTAGTCTCACCCCGGTATACAAACATATTAGCATATACCATGTAGCAAAAAGTACGAGAACTAAACGCGCAAGAAGCATCCTTCCCCAACAAACAATCTTTTTGGGAACTGCATTATAGTGAAGCGGAATTGTGATGTTACCTAGGTGACTCAGAAAACAGTCTGGATAATAGTGGCGGAAAATTGGAAGCACAGAAAGCTTCAGGTACATCACTTGGTATATTATCAGGGGCACCGGAGCACACCGTATTCGTATATTAATCTGTGGGAACAATATTGCTGTGTAGGAGGGTATGGTAAACTGCAGTTATAGAGTTCTAGCGCAGAGGTATAGGAACCAAATGCAAACACTGCAGGTGCTAAACCTTCTCCCTGTTGATGTTAACAATATATCCGCGATGCTAATACTTACCTGCAAGTTTATCTGCTCCATAAAATCGAATGCTGGGAGTGTGTAGGCAATATTGTAGAGAGGAAACAGACCTTCACTGTATATTGTTCTCACTTATATGCCAGGCTATATAGCCAGTTTTTACTCAACAATTCTCCGAGCATTAACTAGGGTTCTTGGTCTAACGTTGGGAAGGCACTTGAAGGCTCTTGCAGCTCCCAGACACAATCGAGTGGGACTCTTGAGCAGCACAAGCGGATCACTTGATTGAGCACAGTGCGCTTCGTCACTCTAACCTATGTCGGAAGCTTATAGTACCAGAGATATTGAACTGTACCTGTGTACCTTATTTCTCCTTCACCCTATAGTTCTATGCAAGTATGTTGAGGGAACCTGTCCCTTGCTGCGCTATGAGGAAAGAGGGAAGCAACACATACTTGGCTTTTCCTCCAAGTATACGAACATACTTAACGTACTACCCGACAAGAAAAGCTTTGTTGACTGCAGAAAAGACAATTGTATGTTCTGGGGTAATAATTACTTTTAAAAATTTTAAGATAATACCCATATGGTGAAATTTCATTTTAAAATAAAGACAGGAAAGCATTACTTAACAACGAAAACGAATTACAAAGTATAATTACAACTTATCTATATATATATGTTAAAATTATTTCTTATTAGCAAATGATTAACTTAATTACAAGATGACAGTGCGTATACAAGATATATTTTTGCAGTCTTTGTTCATTATGAGGCAGGCACTGTGGGAGTATAGTTTATTTGCATTGTGTAAATACGTTACGCACTGACGAGAGCTGGAGTGGGAGATAGGGAGAGAGACGACAAGTCTCATTTATATGATTATTGAAGTTTGTTCTCCTAATCTAGATACATGTAGGCAGAAATGTCATAGAATATTCCCATCAGCAAGAAAGTATAGACACGACCAGGCTTTTTCTAAGAAATGGTTATAATTAAAGTTGCAGGCAACTATATATTGAGAAGTACCTTCTTGTTTAAACAAGATATGCACGAGTCTTGGGGATAACTGAAACATACTAGATGTGCGCACTGGGCTCTATAGCGTCAAGAAAAGGATGGGGGTAAGTGGTTGGTCGAGTTGTTCCGACTCAAGATGGAATCGTCGCCATTGTTGATGCGTAAAGCAGAGCGAGTAGAAAAAAGTGGGACGGAGAAAGTATAGGTAACACGGGCTGGGCAATATTTAAGACTGACGGCTGATAAAGAGACGCTAATCTTTTCGAGCGGTTAATGAGAGACATATTGGCATTGTCCATAAAGCAAGACAAATAGATGGAAAGAACCTACTCGTACATAGACTATGAACAAATATTTAAGAAGAGATAGAGAAGACACAAGGGATGTAAATTATAATAATGTTTTCGCCAAAAATTGTACCTTAAGTAAATAAAAAAGAATGAGGTGAGTTCTCAAATAATTGAGCTATTTATTCTATAATAATGTGGCTAGCATAGGTAAGTAGGAAGTGGGAAGGTGGGGAAGGTGATCGCCAATGTTTTAGAGCGAATGCCGCCAAATTGTTGAAGGAATCGACCGATGTTCGGCTATACAACCAGTGATTCGGCGGGCTGCATCGTTTGAATATACTGAGTAGACGGATGGATGGATGGCAGTGATCGCATATTGAACAAACGACACAAACACAGAACACCCATACCACCAACCATCCCCATATTATAACTAACTTGCAGATGATACTCGGCTACTCTTAAACCAATCTACCATACATACCGCTCGATCTCAATCCTCTCTTTCTATAGAGCTGCATCTACCTCGTTGCTTGTCGCTCTGTGAGTCTCTTCTTGCTAGCAACTCAGGCTCTGATTAATCACCGAATAGTAATGCGAATGGACCCCGCGTGAAATTCAGAAATAAAAGAAACATGGGGCACTTAGCCGCCGACTTAACCGTGAGTTACAGTGCCAAACTCTCGCAGCATCAATGAATTTATTTCCCTAGTTAGTCGTTCGTTGTCTGCAACCGGGATATAGTTTGCCTGTCTTTCGTTATAATTCCTCTCTCCCTCTCCCTCGGTGTGTGTGTCTCTGCCGTTCGAACACAAGCAATAGAATTGCAACAGCACTACTATGGCACAGCACAAGTTATCGGGTCTCCAAGACAAAGACAATAACTATAGCAGTAAGCAAGGGAAGTATCATGGCAAAGACGTCAGGACGAATAATGTTGTGGAGGGGGGTGGGTGGGAGAGTAGTTATAGTCAAGTATATGACAGGGAGGTCACAAGGCAGCTCGCGCGCGCAAGAGAATAAGATAAGTAAAGAAACTCGGTGCGTAGTTCATCATATTCTGCAATCTAAGATGTTGTGGTGTTGTACCCCAAAGAAAATGGGCATAAAGCTTCGAACACAGAACTCCTCTGACTCATGGGCTCGATAAAAACACCAACTACCACGACTATAGATTAGATTCACAGAAGAACTGTACACCACCCCAGGCGCCTTATAATCACCCCCTCCTTCCCCCATCCTCCTATATCATCTCCGCTATGCCCGTTGTACCCATTCTTATTTTTTTCAATGTCCCATGCAGCTCTAATCACAATGCTGCTTCTTTATCTGCTCTCTGAAAACCCCGTCTGCTATACCGGGTTCTCAGATTTCCCTGAGGTGCTTGTACAGTTCGATGAGAAGAAATATAAAAGAGCGATGCACAATGTCTTGAAAGCTTTGTTCGATAAGCATAGCATTCCCTCTCGAATTCCGCCAGTATAATCCTACTCTTCTAGCACACTATAACATGTAAAAGGGCAATTAAAACGAAATGACCTCTGAGTAAGTTGAGTTAGCCGATCTGTTAAAGAATTATAGCACGACGTGATTCTTGCTCTTTCAATGACAGATTGAAATAGCAGTTAATGACTGAAGTTGCATTTATAATTCAATTATTAAAATATGAATATAATGAAAATGAAAAATAAAATAAAATATATATTCAAAACACAACAAAATATAAAAATAAATATTAATATGATTAGAGGCAGTATATATAATGGACTAATTAGACTAATATTTAAATAGCAAATACATTAACGTAATATTATTTCTGTTTATCTACTTATAATATGCCGAATAAAACAGGTAACTATATAATTTAAAACAAGATAATGAGAAATACGATAGCACCATATTAGTGCTCTCCGCTATAATGATATATTTGATAGTTTTCAACATTTTTATATGGCCTCTTTTCGACAAGAATTTTATCTGAACCGAAAAAACGTAATTTATATATATTATATATTAAAATTGTTCAATGATGAATATGTAAACAAATTATCGTCGTATACAGCATTCTTATAGCTATATCTTTAAATATGAACTATTTCTATAATGAAGCCAATATATTCCTTATTATATTATACGATTGTTGTATATTAAAAATTGATCAACAAACATGCAAACATATCATTATGTAAATTTTAAAACAATTACGCGCAGTATTTGTGCATATATATGTTAAGTTAAATGCGAAATCAGTTGAAATTTGAATAGGATAGTTTAAATCGAATAATTATTATAAATTCAGAGTTTTTAAAATACAACAAAAAATATTCATAGCAAAATAATATATTTCTACTAAATTTAGAAATGTATTATTGGAATATTTCCCTATATTTTAAAAATATGTAATAATTGATTTGTGAAAACTAAAAAATAATTACACTTTAAAAATTCTAATTTGAGCTAATCTAAATCATAAAATTATTTATTATTATTAATTAAATTGTCAGTGATAGTAAGTTTACACAAACATTTCTAAATATATAGAATGAAAATATTTTGTTTAAATTCAATCGATATCTATATAAATTATCAGTTAAAAAATTAAATTAATTTAATCGAATTAATTATGTAAACGTATCCATCTATAAAATAATCCGACTTGTATCTAGATTTGATTATGTTAAGTAGGTATATTATAATACATTGTACAGAATCAGCGGCAATCATAAAAAAATGGTCACAACAAACTGGCCTAAAATCTCTTGGAATTGACCCAGTATTTTATTGAGAGAACAACTATAAGATGAATCAGGAAAAATATAGAAAGGGAAAAAAGTAAAACAAGCACGATTGTTTTATGATTGATGGCAGTGTGTGTGTGTGGTGTGGTTGTGCAATCGAGGTTATATAGATTCTAGAAAGTAACTGCGATTTTCTTCATCTCAAACCGACTACCGCAACTTCGCGCGTTGTCCACACACAGAGAGTAGAGCTCTTTGACTTTTCACTACTGAGGCAAGAAACAAGGGAAGTCAGCGCACGCTTGCAAGACATTTTAATGTCGCTTTCGCGGAGGGAAGCAGGCCATGAATCTCTATCCACCCTAATTCGGGTAGTTCGCGGAGAGAGCTAGCTGAGAAAGGTCCCGAACGACATTATAATGGGCCATTTATTACACTGGGAGACTGGTGCTAAAATACACCCTTCACTTTCGGATACCGAAGAGTTGACAATAAAGTTGAGAAGTATCTCAGCGCGTATATGATGAAGATACGATTTTAGATTCAGTTTACGACTCACTCTCTTGTAGTGATAATAAACGATCAACGTCTAAACAAAATGGATTTTACTTTCACCTAACTATACAAAAACATTTATAACTCATAAAAAAGTTTGAAAGCTGAAAAATTAAACTATTACTGGAGTAAGTATTTTTTGGCTTATATTGTTATTGAATAACATACATAGTAACAATATTTCCTACTTCCTAAAAATGTCAAGCCAATCTCCAAATCCCTAAAAAATTCAGGATTACTAATGTGTGTATAGTGTGTTATGAGAACTATGTTACCGTATAAGGTTGAGAGGTTAAGCAGGCAACTTTGATGATGGTATACTGTCAAAGTCCCGGTATAAGTAGCCCCAACACGCAAGGGTTGCAAGAGAATAGTAAGCAAGTGAGTGAGTGGGTCGTACAACCATACGCTCATCTGCACAAAGTGTATTACCAGTCTAAACGGAGTGTATGTAGTTTCCTGTGGTGTACAGAGGTCATGCAAATAGTATGACCTCACGAGTTTCGCAGGGCGGATATATAGAGTAGACTTAGAGGTGACGAAAAGCGAAGAGGTAACTGTCCGGAACACGGCTTTGTTCGCCTGTCTTCACCCAATGACAGATGCTTGGCCTCGAGGGTCCAACTAAAAGCATACATGACTGCACTTGGCTACGATATCCAGACCAACTGTGTTCTGGATCCATTCAATCCTCCAACAGATGGGTGGAAATTAGTACTTGAAGAGGGTATTGTCAAAAATATATTTACACACAACAATAAGTCAATTATATTCGAGAAGAAACTTGAACTCCTTTAATATATCTACTAGATATACCGAGGATGAAAACTGTTGCATTAATTGTTCCCTATATAGTCGAAATGTAAAGATAAATTTGTATAACGAAACAGTTCCAATCATCTGAAATAAAACCAATTTTGTGTTTCAATTTTGAAACTCAAAATGGATACAATCATATACGGGGAAGCTCGCTTTTTACAAACACGACAACAAGTTGATACATGCAACGAAGGAATATTATGAATCTAATATACAATGCACCTAAACGATAAAAAATATTCAAAATCTGTGTAAACTTCCAGTGGGATATAATTTAGCAAATTTTGAGTCTGACTAGTGCGAAATAAATTAAATAATGACGTCTCAATAATAGCACAGTGTCAGCTTCGTTTTAGCTGTTAAATAATTTGGATAAAACAATATTAGAAGCAGTTAGTATGGAGTTGCATTAGTTTATTGATAATGAGGCAATACAATCCGTGTGACACGAAGTGAGAGAAATCGAGCAATCGGAAGCAGCTGTTAATTATATATGCTCTATAAGAGCAATAAACCACACTCTCCCAGACAAAAGATTGACTATTGCTCGCACTTAGCACGACACAATCACTAAACAATAATTGGTCAGTCAAATATTAAATGTTTTGATAGATTATAGATATATATTTGTAAAGCGTGTTGTTTTTTCAGGTATAAATTATGATTTATCACTTTCCAAAAAATATCTTTATCAACTATAAGGTAATAAATAATCTAGAGATGTCAACAATTTTCTCACTTCAAAACTAAATTTTGGGAAACAATGAATCTGTGACAAGTGAATTATACTTGGCCCCTTTCCTTTTACACACCCTCTAAAACACTATATTGGAAGAGATAAAGTTGAAGAACAGATTTTATATCAAAGCAGAAAACGTTTCAAAAAAACGGGAACTACAATCGGCTGCATCCCAGCATTACCGGAACTTTGTATTTCCTCCCATATAACGTGAGTGTAATATTAGGCGGCGACAAACAATGTAATTCCCTCCAAAACCTCCTTTTTAACACCTTCTGGTGTCCCTCCCGTCTCCTTGCACGCACACATGCAGTGTTTTATAGAGAAAGGATGAATATTATATGGCTAGAAAAGGGGCGACACTGACACTTCTTGTTAACAACTTGTAGAGCCCAAAGCAAGCAGTAAGTTGGGAGGAATGAGGCAAGGAGAAAGGTAAGTAAGAGCACAACTCCATAGTATTGCTAGTCTGCCAGAGAGCTCTCAGAGGAAGGAAGCTGATGTAGGAGACAGGTCAAGTTTACCGCTGCACTTACGTGTCGACGTGTTTGGTGTCACAACTTGACTTATGGTTGGCCACACGCTACTCATTTCAAAGACGCCGACCTACCAGGTCTACTCTATTCCGTCTACCCTTCGACTGTCATGCCATTAGCTGCTACTCACACCTATCAAGTCTCCTTTTGTTTAAAAGCGATACGTACCAACTCCATTACTTCTCATAAAATATTGCTAACAATAACCGTGTAGTGTTAATAAAAAAAACTTTTCCACATACTTCTTCTACTTCACCTTTTTCTCCGCTAACTTATTATTTTAAAAAAGTACAAGAAGAAAATGTGATAACATTGAACATTTATTTTTTTCTTAAAAGACTAAAGTTTTGAATAATTGTCATCTTTTGATTAATTTTAGATTTAAGCACATTTATATAAATGGAAACTACTTCTAAGTAGAAAATAAATAAAGATAAAAATGTAGCCGTCCAAATGGAACTGTGAAGTGGCGCTAACTACGATGAGCATTAAATTGAGTCTTTAAATAAAGTTTTGAAAGGGTATAAAATGGGGCAGCGTAAGAAACCGGCAGACGTTTCTAAGCAACACACACAACATGCAATTCCTAAAAGTAAAGTAGAGTGGTCAGTGCTGCAAGTTGTTTCAAAGTTCACAGTATAAGAGTGAGACGAAGTCGAAATTTAAAATAAAGATGAGACAAAATATATACGAAGCAAAGGGGAGAAGATAAAAGAGGAAATGAGTGGACAACGTAATTCTCAAGATAAAAGCAGATACGAAGACCATACTTTGCGTGCGCATATTTTGATGTATGTGTGAGACTTTATTGCATACTGTATAGAGTACTGAAGCTAACTATTTTCTTCCCTTTTAAACAATAGAGTGAATATCAAGGTTATATAGAGGAAAATCTTCAAGTCCAGTCCAGCCGTTTCGTGTTCTGCTAGGTAGACGAAAATTTGTGTGAGTGTGTATGTAGTCTAAAGTATGCTTGATTCATGTGTAGTGGACACGACTACGGAAATATGTCATCCGCTAATTACTAGCTTGCTATATCTTCCTGACATACACTTGTTTTCGACTGACTTGGGGAAAAACTGCGTTCAAATCTACTATATTATATATACATCGAATGCGAACAGAACAGATGGGCGGAGGGAAAATGGCCGGACAATGTGTGAGAAGACAGACTATGGGAGGGGGAGTGGGGTGTACTCGCTATAGCTCGCACGAAAAGTTGTCACATACAAACAGAAGGATAGAGAAGAAACACTTGCTCACTGTCCAGCTATCTAGCTCACTACTTTAATTAGTTAAAGAGAAAGGAAGGAGAGAAGAGAGGATGAGAACGAAGGCTCAGCAGTAGGTCAAACAACAAAACGAGTGATGAAGTTATTGTGAAGGGAGGCTAAATCAACCTGTCAAATACCACACAGAAATTATGAGGGTCACAACTACCTCTAGCTCGGTCGGTGGTATGACTGATTGGCCATCGTCCACCTCAGCGCTAGCTCACTGTTGTATATCGACATAGTATAGGCGAGATCTCGCGTGACTCTGGTTTTGCAGTCCTAACGAAGCAGCCCCCGATATAATCGAGGCAGAGGATAGTTAGGTTATCAGTGGGTATTTAACCGGATCCTTCGGAGAATCCAGCAAGCTGGAATTCTATCTGTCTATCCATGTGTGGCTCAGACTGTTTTCGATCTACCTGCTTCCTTTATAGGTAGGGGGGAAACTGGCCTCTACTGCCTAGAGATTGTAGTTATTGTACTTGGAAAGTAAGTTATCGAAAGTCAAGAAGATTTGCAATACAATCATTTAGATAATAAGATTTACAGAATAGACACGAATAAGTCAGGAGAGAAATATAGGTAGGTTATAGATATGCTACATAATATAGTACCTGAACATAAGAAAGAATGAAAGATACCTAAACAGAATGATTTCTAAAAGATAAAAAAGAAAAAATTGTTTAATTCTATATAATTCTTATCTTGAGAAACTACGAGACACTCATACTATGAATTATACACCTTTAAGTATGTTCGTAGTTGTATAATATCGACTTCTAGAAGATTGCAATAGTTGAGAGTCTAATTTTGCTATGAAGATTGAATATGTAAATATCTATCTTTATGAGTAAAACTACAATAAATTTCCAACTGCACTAGTGTGTGACATGAACACAAAAGCAGATAAAAAAAGAATATTAAAGGAAGAATAGACGGGGAAATATGTGATTGTGAGCGAGCATAACGGGTCATTACTGTGTACAAGTCATCTACAACATCAAGTATGTCGACTGCACAGAAATATTACAACCAGCCAAATCTATAGAGTGGGCTGCAAAGCGAGCAGGAAGAGGCGTCTATAGTTAACTCCTTCATTATCGCGGCGTTAATTACCACTCGAAAGTTAAAAGTCAGGATATACCCTTCGCCACCCTATATATCAACCCTGAGCAAGCCTTCGTAAAACACAAAAACCTTTACAAAAGGACACAGGCCATATATTCAACAAGCCGAGGTCATAATCCTATGAAGCTCAGAGGGGGGGGGCTTCCATAGTTTCCATCATCTTGAAGCAATGCATATATAACTATATAGGAAAATACAAACGCGAAAAGCTATAGCTGTTTTTTGTATATTGTACAGATCTACTTAAATAAAGTTTTCCGATAAAGGCTACAATTAAGGCAAGAAAATGATACTCGTTGATGAATAGGGAGAAGTAATTGGAAGTTAATTATGTTGGAAGAGGATCAGTCTCTGGCACAGTAATTGTACCCGCGTTTATAATGCACACACTAAAATACAGCACATTGACAAATTATTCATACAGCTATTATTTTTAAGGGAAATGTTTCACTATTAATATCCAGATAAAAAATGTGTTCTATTAACACAGCTTCAATTACAAAAAAATATGAAGATAAATCTCCTCGATTCTCCCTTATTTTGTGAACACAACAGAATGTGTGTCTGTGTAAAGTAAAATGTACACGCGATTCTCTCCGATGCGAGAGTCCGATAATAGGAAACGCTTCTATATCAGTACAAACATCTTCTTGTGGACTACAGACAGGAGAGGCCAGGCGACAAGAAATACCTATAGCCTGTCTCATAGTGCGGTCAACCATGAAAGTGACACGTTAAACTGAGAAGTGAAAGTATCGGTAGCTCATAACAGGATGTGCCACAAATGCCATTCTCAGATGAGATTCTGGGAGCTTCCTCTCCCGGCTATTGAAACTTCCGATCTTTGCGGGGGGTATAAATTCTTCGTTGTGTTATTGTGCCAGATTTTCTAGCAGAGCACTGATTTCCTAGAGATAGAAGTTAGCGCGGTCAACTACAGTAGCTCTCAAAGACACAATACTCCAGGAAGTACAGAGATTAGTCCAAACAAGGAGGACTATGGGAGATGCGCCTGAATTGGACAGATTGTCAAGTGACATTGGAGAAACCAGGCCAGTTGAAGCGGAAGATGACTGTCTGTGGCGAGGAAGTTGTTGGATTAAGCGGGGTGTCTTCAAGATTAGAACTATAGAGATTCGTTCTC
Organism: Vannuccia rotundouncinata; assembly: GCA_034780395.1. Lineage (NCBI taxonomy): Eukaryota > Metazoa > Platyhelminthes > Proseriata > Coelogynoporidae > Vannuccia > Vannuccia rotundouncinata. Next base: position 31,768 of record JAUZNC010058273.1, on the reverse strand, counting down.
TTTTTCTCTTTCTTTTAATATTCTATGAACTCAGGTAATTTTGTAGCACCAAGAGCGATGATTAGCTATAGAAGGATATCTGACACTACATGCGAAAGAAAATAACAACTATGAAGATAGCTTAATTCCCTTTGAAAAATGATATGAATATAAACGTCATTTATCATTATAAAGAAGGTAAAAATTTTTTACAATATTATTTGAGTATGTGATTAAATAAATAGTACAAGTCAAGTAAATTCAAATAATTTCAATAGTTTAAAATGGTGTTTAAAGATGGAAAATAGTTGTTTATACTATTTTGGTAAATATGATCTAACGAATTCCTAGTCTGCTTTTGAATTGATAAATTTAAAGAGTCAACATAAGTATATTCTTGTTATGGAGATTTAATGCTTCGAGGATTTTAAGGATTATAACTCGAGGACACTAAATTTATAACCGACGCTCACAACGGTATGTTGTTGTACGCATCTGAACATACATAGATCCCTTTGAGAAAATCGTTTTCACGAAATAATTAATTTAAAATATCAAATAAAACCGATGATATAGGATAAACCTCACAATTTAATGTGTGAAGGAAAAATCAATGAATCAAAGCTGAATAATAATTCTTACCTCAGGTCCATCCACTTTATCATGACCAAGATTGTTTATGCTCTCCGTATCCATTCCAGGACTCACACTGCCCACTTCAGAGCTCGCATCAGTGCCCGCCTGTCGGCCACTCTTACTCCCACCCCCGTCAACACCGCTACTCCCACAGGGACTCGCGGTTGCCATCACCAACGGGGGAGCAGTGCCCACGGACCCCTTGGGCGCGATGACGGTGTTGGATCCTTGGAGGGCGTTGCGATGTGGACCGTGTTTACAAGTCTGATAATGACGACGTAGAGTGCCGTTCTGGGCAAAGGTCTTCCCACAGTACTTGCAGAGGTGTCCGCGTTCCCCTGAAGTCACAAGATTTTCGTTGGTTCATAATTAAATATATATTGTGTGTGTCAAAATATCATGAAAGATACTAAAACTAACAGAGGAGTTTGCTGGGGGAAAAAATAATTTGAATTTTTACATTGTCGCAATTCTCAAAATGAACCCCAAGTGCACTTTTTCATTCTCTCATCTCCCTCAGCAGCAGCTTCCAGTTTCTTTTAAGTTGATATATCCGAGAGAGATAAGGCAGTCAGTCAGTCAGGCAGTGTACCGCGAAAGCAAAAGACCACCACAGTGACTATTATAGATCGCTGCAGCCAACAACGTCACCATATTATTATTCCAATCTCTATAGCATACACCCAGCATAAGTCAAACAACACAACACAATCAAATATAATTTTTTTTCGAAAAATGGTAGGTAGGTATAGTATAGCGCTATGACTTTGCCGAGTCCCAGTTTCCTTCCTCAGCGTCAATCTGGCGTACACTAGATACCGAGCCAGGGGAAAAAGTGGCGACTTCCGTGATCAGAATTGCGCCAGGGACACCACCCATCAGCCTCTAGTCCTAGCTCCTTCGGCTACAACAATCCAAGCGAGCATATAGGAAACGCAGACTCGTCTTCCCCTCAATTCTATATGAGAAAAAAGTCTGCGGGAAGTTTTTTGCTCTTCTCCTCGAGTATATAGTAAGGGGGAAGCAGGCGCGGTGCCCTTTGAAAACAGCTGCGGGACCCCGGCGTGTTCTACAAGATAACTCCTGAGCAGTGCATGCATGATGCGGCAACAGCCTCAATGTGATGCAGTCATATACATTTTGTATGCTTGTTAATTTTTGTGTGTCACACAGTCACAACCTCTTCTTTGCTCTATCCCTATAATCATTATTTTGTTCGAGTCTAAAAATAATAATTGCTCCTCCAGAAAGATAAAAATTTGAAATAAAAAGCATTAAACGGCATGGGGAATATAAACTTCAAAGAATTAATTTAAAAGAAATAAAACAATAGAGCTATTAAATTACACTATTAAAATAATATTTCATCACTAAGTCTAAAAAAGAAGTTTGTAGTTCTTCAAAACAAACCAATAGGTATAATATATTTTTTAATAAGATAAACACCAAAATTACAAATGTATAAAGTTTTGTATTTTTGGTTATTAAAACGCAATAAAAATTTTCTTTTTTAAAAAACAATAACCTTTTTCTTTGTTATGTTCTCTTCTAATATGCTGCTATAAAAAATGTTATAGATATTTTCAAATAATAAAATTTTATGACAACTTACGGTAATTAAATCTTTCTGAAGTAATAATAACTTCATTTAATAATCATTTCATGAATTATTACTTTAAGAAATATAAGCTAGCAATTGTTTCTCAAAATAGTTTTCAGTGTATACATTCATTGTTTGTAGAACAGTTAGCATAAATTAAGAATTGAATACCGTAAAAATCAACTTGCCAAAACAAAGCACATTGTGGAGGAGCGACGACTCTATAAAAATAATATGATATGAAAACCTTTTAATCAGAAGGGATGTAACTTATCACACCCAAATCTACCCCTGATGCATTATATTATAATATACTGCTGCGACTGACGAGAGGAAATAAATACTCAACTGCCTTTGTTTGCATTCTTCGAAGCGTCTTAGGAGACGTATCCTATAGCTACCTCCCATATATAGTCTCTTATCAGTGCCAGCACAATCATCACTTGAAGACAAGTCCACTGGACAATGCATCGAATTGTCTCACTGTCTCACTGCCCAGCTAGGCGATAATTATTATGACCAGTCGCTGGACTTCAACTGTACACTGAGTGAGTGTATATAGGGCGAGAAAGGGGAGCTCTAACGGATTTAGAAAGAGAGGAGGAACACAGGGACCAGATGGCTAACTGACAACTATGTCATTTAGAAAGCAGAGACCAACTGAAAGAAATACACTCACCCGAGCGGAAAAGAAATCGTAATAATGGCTTTACTGTCTTTCCGAGCAAACTAATCCTAAAATGCCTATCTGCTTATTTCTCTTTTAGTCTTTCCTATATCTCCATACTGAAGATGGAAGTTATGTAGCCCACGGGTACAACAAACTACGGGGTTTAGGTAGTTCTTTGTTTCATCAACTCCCCAATCTATAGTTTGTCTCTATACACATCCATATACCAGCTTTATTATATAGTAATCTTGTGCTGCATTAAATCTATACCTTTATAAATGAAGTGAAGCAAATTACATACACTACCTATTAGGCGAGCACACACAATAAAACAAAGCCATAGGGACAAAAAGAAAAAGAGTTGGAAAGCTATTCTTTCGTTCTCCCTAGTATATATCAGTGGGCTTGCATACCTGACTTTGCAAAGCGCTTTATTTTAGTACTGAAGTGTGTACACAACTCTAGACACCCCTGTGACGACTGAACTACATACAACTAGAGGCCCTCACTGCATTGTTCTGGGTAGTTCGCACACCGCGTCGTTGCAACCAAGTTACAGAGCGCATCTGGGTCCGGATGTATACCTAAACACTGGTATACCTACTTTATTCCTACTAAAATTGACTTTCCCCAATCTGTCATCATCTCTCCTATATTCTGATGACAGAGGAGCGGTACCTCCACCTAGTTACGTACCTACCCAGAGTAAATTAGACACTCGCTTGCAGGCAAGTCAAACAGAACGCTTTGTTTTCCTATCCAACATCGCGCAATCACAAACTACACTCTAAGCACCATTGTTCATGTTGGGTTGTGGCAATGCATCAGCCGGGAGTCTTCCCACTCCTTAATACTTTTTAGCTTCATTATTAGAAACACACACAGCTAGCTAGCTATTTCAGACAAAAACTATTGTCAGTACGTTGTGTATATATGCTGCTACTGAAATTAAATGTGATGCACAGAACCCACAGTACAAGCTTACTATATGTATAGTTTACAAGATTCGCTTGGAGATGGTGGAGAAATCTTAGGGCAAAAATGTTAAGCTCGGAGTGTTGACAAAAGTGAACAGAGCACGAGTTTTCTGTTGACAATTGCTCAAAACCGCTTTCACTACATACACTTGGCTCGTTTTTCCAATGACTTGGAGATATAACAGAAAGCAGATAAATAGAGGAAACTGGGATTCGGAGATGAAGCACGTCCCCAACATAGACATACATACATACAAACATACATATTGGAGCAGCATCAGCAAGGGAAACAAGAAATCGGAGAGCTTCGATGATGGACTACAAGACACACTAAACATGCAAACCAAAAGGCTGAACAGTTCTGGAGGTAGCGAGCATATAATATAGGCAAGCAAGCAAGTTAAACTATAATAGAGTGTAGACCGTAGGAGTAAACTCAGTTGCTAGTGCAGGAATCAAAGGTTACTTGAAGAGGAAACAATCGGTATTATTTGCATGGATGGAGTAAAAAGGGGGCAGGTTAATTCCTTGAGTAATTCTCTTCCCCTTCCAGTTTTCTTTTCCCATATTTTTCTGTCACTGTCAGTACACTTTAAACTGCATATGTAGCTCCTTTGTGTTGCTGCCTCCCATCGAGTTTGCTTACTTAACAGCTCAACTAAAACATTAGATACTTCCCCGAACAGGCATTTCGAACATATAACCTAAGGTAAGGTATATGGTAATTGTAAAAGCAGCAGGCAGCAATAATAATGGTAAAGAAATAGGCAAGAAAATTTATATAACACAGAGCTTATACTACTAGCTATCCACATTATTCAAACAATTAAGGTAACACATAATATAAGAAAAGCTTACAAACACACACAGTGTATGGTTCTAATGTCTTCCACTACATTCAAAGCAAAAGAGACACAAGAGAATATAAAGATCCTGGGAGGTAGTCACAATAATGGGAAGAGAGAGAGAGAAGAGGTTGGGGGGAGGTAATGATGCACTACAACTGTGTATGTGGTGTTATTACATTCGTTTTTGTACTGAACTCGTAGTATTTCCCAATCAGGGTGTAACTATGGTAACTACTAAAAACTAATGCAGTCAGGTGCACGCATATATGGAGCGTCTATATTTTAAATATATAACATTTACTTTAGTTTGTATATCTTCTTACAGATGTGGTATATTAATATACACTTGCTCGTTTGTATGTCGACTTTAGAATTTTGCGAATTAATATACGAAAAACGAATAACTAAGAAATACGATTTCTTACTGCTTGTTCATATATGGTTTTCCGGCACAATAAAAGAGTCAGTCAGCTATTTTTTACTGAACATAACCCCCGCAAAGAAGCAATGTAAAGAAGTCTTTTTCCCTCGTTACTTACTTATATTTTCCTGGAAGATAAGATTTGTGTCAGTATTAGTAGTATATATAAAACAAGGCAAAGCAGGCAGGATGGTTGGTGGGCACACTCCAAAGGATTCTTAATCCACTGTTATAATATATGCCGTACTTCATTCTTCGAATATATAATATATACACCTATACCTGCATGTCAGACTCCAAACACTACTGTCTCCTTTTCCTTTTTCAGTCTTCTTTTTTTTGATTGCTCGTTTGTTCCCTGTGGTGTCGTAACTGGTTCCCTCCTGCCATATTTTCTTTAGTCTTCCGCAATATAGTAAAGCAAGCGTCTTGTCTCTTCCACTACTAAATTCTCATTAGCAAAAGTCGGCAGAGACTACTCGCTTCTTCTTACTCCCTTCATCCTCGCGCACCACCAAAAAAACACCGAAAATCTTAATATAACAGAAAGCGAGTCATGTATGTACACCGGAAAGTCACTATAGCATCGAGCAGAAAATAAGTCTGTTCCCTCATCTTCTCTGGATAATTCATGCACATTATACCTTCCACCCCACTATCACCATTCATTTAGCCGGCTGTAAAGTTAACGACAATATACTGCGGATAATCTACGACCAAATTTTCTTTAGCTCAATCCACCTGCAGTCATTACACCGAGACTTCTTTGCATACTACTTCCCCATATTATACCAAGCACACTAATTCGCCGAAAAAATATATTAACGAGTCAGGTTAGTAAAGCTTTTCTCTTTGCTTTTAACTGTACCCGCGATATATAACTGCGCTGCCGAATATAATACTATGCCAAACTGGTAGGCGAGTGACTATGATAAAAAGATGCTATCGCAACCATAGACAATTAAGTCAAGTCAGAAGACTCGATAGATATGTACGCATAATATATTATAATATCTATTTTATATATATCTATATACTGTGAAAACTGCATCAACTCGTTGAGCTGGTGATGATAATTAAAGAGACAAAAATAAAGTTCACTTCACATTACCGCACGTCTTTAACTACTTGCTGTTAAGCACTGATAAATGTCTATTTCTATTGATTCTATATTAGACAAGCCGTCGATGCCATATTTGAAATATATAGCAAGTGACAAAGTATTCAAAATTTATGTTATCAATAGATAATATATAGAATGCCTTTCAGTTACATTTTTAGACTTTAAAGTGAGTTGATAAGAGATCGGCTTTATTTATAAATAGAAGTCCATGCGATATAAAGTGAATAAAAATGACAATAAAAAAAATTTTAAAAAAGTTTTGTAATGCGTACTCGAATAATTAGTCAACTATGATATTTTTCTAAAATGAAAGCCCAAATTATAGTATAGAACTCTCAATGTTACAATATGTTCTCCCAGTGCCATAAAACGAGCCAGCGAACAACAGTTGGGTTTTCTGTCTCCTTATTAATAATGTGATACAATTTCCCCCAAAGCCAACAGTCGAATGTTGGTATTCCTCGACACATCTACAAGGCTGGTAGGCGTCTTATTTCTGGTGTATATAGGAAGCAGTGAGACAGCGAATCTGGAATATTCTCTATCGTTCGACATGGCATGTACCAAGGAAACACTACAGTAGTCAAACTGGACGGTCAATGTTGATGAATTTTCTTCCGTTGCTCGCGCGACTCAGTGACCCTATTGCTCAGCTAACTTGCTTCTCATGGGAGAAAAATGGGAGAAGGGGGGAGGGAAAGCGTGCAAGAAATGCATAAAGTTTCTACTTAACAAGGCTCCCAGGAAGTCGAGAAAAGGAGACAGTTGGCTCGAGCCAGATGCCAGTGTCGGTAAATGGGTTCAATCCAGACAACTACTAATGCCTCACTATAAGAGTTCTCGGAGAAAACAGAGATGGAGACTAACTTTATGCTATATAATAAGAAGGGTGCGGGTAGTTCTTCGAAGATGACGGGTTAAGATGAAGTATTGTTCTGCTAGCTGGTTCTATATTATATACCATGCCATGCCGTTCCGTGCCGTGCTGTGGCGGCAATAACAACTGTGTTCGTAGGAATCGGGAGGCAGGCAAAGGGAAGAAGTCTTGAGGCAGGAAATGAAGACAGAGAGAAAGAAAAGGGAGGGAGGGAGACGTGTGTATCGTGCATGGCATTGCTGATAGTCAAGACTGCGAATGGCAGACATGTGATGCCTGACTGGATTAAACTGAGATGGAGCAGATGAAGTGTAGGAGAAAAGCAGAACAGGGAGGGGGGAGATTGCTCAGCATATACGCACTGTGTGCCTCTATCAAAAATAATAGAATGTAAGTGAGAGAAGCAAAAGGGGGTAGGATTCTCGGGCGGCAATGTGAACCTTGAACAACAACTACGTGGAAGCAAGGAGGAAAGAAAGAAATGGGTGGTGATATCGGGGGAGAGAATAGACACGACTGACGAACCGAGCTGAATCGAGTCCGCCCGGCCACGAAGGAGGTACACTGAGGCAAAGCACTTGAAGCTGTGAACTGCAGAATCGATCAATGAGGAGCTACTCTCTATATACTCAGTGTTGAGTTTGCCTATAACTCTAGTCTGCCTGGGTGAAGGTTACAATACTGGACTGGTATAACGCTTATGATGTAGTGTACTAGAGCCAGGGATGCATGCAACTCAACTACGAAAGCTCACTGGAGGTATATACACTACTCAGCGTCTAGCATTGATTCGATAAGCGTAGCTAGCAGGGGAAGAATCCCACATATTACATCTAGAGTATATCCATCCAGTTACCCTGTGAATGAGTAACTGATAGATGCAAGCATAGTCAGACAGACAAACAAATAGCTCCGAGGAAAGCCTAAAAGGGTACTCCATCTCGATGCTAGTGCGAGTGGTGAACACTATTCATTCACCAACACACACATACAAACTAACAGACGGCATTATTAATATTATGAGGGGAATCGACTAAAGCAGTCGAATAGAATCTAAGAATACAGAGCATGGCACAACATTAGCTGTATATAGTATTGATCTTATTATCATCGAATACCCGTATATTATACAGACAAATAGAAATTAACCACATTGAAAATATCCTTTTATAAAAACTTAATAATATGTACCTATATGAAGAGGAAAATATACCCATTTAACAAGCTTGCTAAATTTCACAGCCAGGAGGGCTTTACGGCTGACCTACCGCGGATTGCATTAACTAGTTGACCACACAAGTTATGTAATCAGTGATCTCATTTAGTGCTTTTGTGTGTGCGTTGGCAATAAGATTATCTGGAAAGCCTGGCTAGCTATCATGCTGTGAACAAAAGGGCTACTGGGGGAGAGGGGGGCAGACACCAAGCCCACATTGTAGTACTCTCCACTTACTAGTTTATGGCCTTGGGCAATCATCACATGACATCATAGGGGAGGAGGGCCTGATATAGACAGACAAAACTAGTCATCAATAATAGTGCATATAGTGTGTTGATCAAGAATGATTCACGTCAAACCTATGCATTGTTAAATTTAGGTAAAATTAAACACAACTATAGGCAATGTTGAGTAAATAAAGAATTTTTCTTTAATTAGCAGATGGGACATTTTTAAATATATGTAAAATTTATACTAAAAGGCGCAAATATTGGTTTATTATAAGTACTTAGTTATAGGTACATGAATTTAAAAAAAACATGGACTATCGAATTTAGACAACGTATATTTCGATAGTTAAGTCTATAAAACGGATAATAAGTTACATTTTAAGTAATAAATTAAGGTTGTAAATTATAAACTAAAAAGAAAAATATCAACAGTAGAAATGTATTATTTTTTGTTGTTTATTTTTGTTTTGCTTGGAACAGGAAACACATTATATTATAGACAGTGATATTAAAAATTAATTTACTAATAAATTAATTATATAACAAAAAACCATAATTGCTATTAGCTAACGAAACCACTTATCCGAAAGTTTTTTATTTTTACGCAAATATAAATTTAAGTGAAACTAATTGAAGTTAAATTTAAGATACTTATGTAGCAATTCAAAACAAAAATCTTCCTTATAAGTGGCGTTATTGCACTAGCTTTTTCATGGCTACTGAAATTTATATTTTTAAGAAGTCTGATTAAATAGGTCTGATTAACCGATTATATCAATTTTAACGCAATGTTAAACAAATTCGAATTTACATTTAGCATAACAATAACACTTGTTAATATTATGTTAAGAGATATAAGAAGCAAATACAGAAGCTAAAGAAATTAAATAAAAAAGGAACACGATAAAGACGAGAAAGGTCGATAATTGATGGATAATTTTTAAATCTTGTTAATAACTCTAAAAATGAAATTAAAACGTTTGGTATTAAAAACTAACTCTAGTGTAACAGTAATAAAATTATTGTATTTGTAAATTAAAAAATTTAGTTTGTAATTTTTAAATCAAAGAATTTAACAATACAATATTAAAAATGTAAATATTAAATCAATTTTAAAATCGTATACAATAAAACCAATGATAAAATTGTTAACTAAAATTGTTAAGCAATCTGATATTTAAAATAACTCTGTAGAAGTCTCCACCTAGATATATTATATGCGGTGAATATAAACGAATATAGTTAGTGCAGTAATATAGGTTAGTGTAAATCTAGTTAATCTCTGTGTAAGCATATTATTTGGAAAGGTTAACTCTTATTTAATTGTTATGAGCCGTTTTGAATCATAAAAAAAATATTATTCGCGGCAAAGTTAAGCATTACTATATTTTCTTATTTTTACTCACATATACACAGCACACCACCTTTGAAACATTGAACAAAAAAACAGAAATCCTATTTAGGGCAAGTCAGAAATGTTATCTTTTCAACTTAAATAATTGTGAGGTTATTAAATCATCAAGCTGTTATAAAGTAACGAATCCAGAGATGGACCTTAGCTACACGAGGTTCGAAAATCTCCTATAAAACCAGCCCACCCTTTATTTGTACTAGGCAACAGTTTTTACTCCCTATAACCACCCCCCTCCCTCAACATTTGTCAGTGGACTTATTTGGTCTTCTTTATATATAATATACAGTCCATTAGTACCTTTCAAAGTTACAAAGAAAGAAAGAAAGAAATCTTAGTAAAAAGTCTCATTAAACTCGGACAAGAGGCGACTCGAGAACAATTACCTCAAGGGTGATTACATCCCTATGAATAGTGGACCCAGTGTCCACTGCAGAAGAAAGAAAAGCACATTGTTTGTGTGACTAGCCATGGACTGACCACTGGTCACTCGACTGGTCCACTAAGTGAATTCCCAATCTTAACGTCCCCCCTTTACCCAGCTAGCTTGCTGAGCTGTGGAAATGTTCGTTGTGTATGTGCACCTTCTGTCAGTATACTTTATAATAAGAGTCAACACAAAGAGAAAATGGCTCAATTACTATAAGGATTTTCGGACCTGGACTATGACATAGTAAGTACTAACTATTCGAAGAGAGAGAGGGAGAGAAATAGGGATAAGATAGACAAAGGTACGCTTCACTTCATTCTTTCATATGAGATAATGCTAAAATTTAACAACTTTATATTTAACTATATTTCAAAATAAATATATGTTTTAAAACGCAATAACATAGAATATATGCTGGTATTTACTAATGAGTCATAGATAACAAGAAATACAAAAGAGGAAATAAAAGAACTTGATAATTGTAATGTTATCTAAGAACTACAAAATTTCGCACAAAACAGCAATTATAATATTTCTTTGTAAACCATAAATCGAAAATAATCAGCAATAATTATTCATGCAAACCTATCAAACTTTCCACAACAACTCAACAATTAAAACATTGCATTGGAACGATTTCTCTAATTCATTAGGAAGGTGGCATAAAGCTCGGAAACTCAAACTCTGTTTTTTATCACTCTGCATGTTTGCTCTGAAATCCACCTTTCCGTTGATTGTAATATCAGCCCCAATAAAACACATGATTTCGAACGCACAAAACTAGCTTCGACTGGATCCCTAAATTTTGATTGCGCCTATGGGTCCTCATTCGGCAAACAATAGTAACATCGCGCAAATTAAATATTATAGGTACCGGACGACGACACAGCACCATCAATTATGGACGAGTTAGGCACGTCGTGGGGAGGAGAGTCTCTTTCTGTTACCTTAGTTGGCATTGAAGCGTGCGCCAGAGGCAAAACCCGAGGGGATAACTTTAGTAGAACTACTGCCGAAGTATACCGAGCTGTTTATTATAGTGAAAGGTATGGTGGGGAATGGGAAATGCATGCGTTCAACACTTTACAAATCGGTCTCCCTTCCGTTAAACAAAACTCAACCATCATATTAGTATGAAATGGAGAAAGCTAGTAGTCTAGTCTGCTTTCTGAGTCAGTCGTATCAGGCAATGGCAGCAGCATTTTCGGAAAATATCATGGAAATGAGGTTTGACTATAAAGCCGAGGTACACATTACAGTAAAACAAAGGCAATCATAAGAGTTATGCTCGTATAAATTAACTAAACTGATTACTGTGCGATAAATGGAAGCTGTATGAGAAAACCTATTTTCCCTTTTTCTCCCTCCCTGTGTCTCTCTATATAATTCACTTCTGCCTTCCCGTTTGAGAACTGCCACTTTTTATTCAGAAAATAAAGGGAATGCTTTCCTGATTTTCCTTTTAGACACCTTCGAAACAAAGCCGAGAAAACTACCATCTGTGTGCGTGTGCGATTTAAGAACAAAGCTGATTGATGATGGAGCCGCTTGCTCTCTGATGGATTACGGCACAAACTGCGTCATCTAATTATAATGCGTCAAAATTCAAATATTCGTTATGACAGCAGACTAAATAATATAAATAATTTGTACCAGCATTTTTAGTTATTCTACATTGTACCGGGGCTCACACTAACCGTTTTGGTTTCTCTTCACTGGGCTAACTTGAGCCTCCTTCTTACAGGCCACCAGTTGCTCCAGGACGCTGGGAACGCCAGTTTGCCCCGAATGTTGCAATTGTTGTTGCTGCTGTTGCGTCTGCTGTTGCTGGCGTTGGAGTGCGGCGAGAACGGCGACAGCATTATTCTGGGTCTGCATTCGGGAGAGGATGTTGAACGGGGCTTGAGGGGCGGAGTTGGCCGCCGGGTTGGGAAAGAGGATACTGGCAGCGGCGGGGTCCTGTGTCATCACCATCATGGCTGTGGGTGCAGTGTGAACAAGTTGAACATGAGGACAAGACGTTCCTATTTTCAGTATTTACGAGTAGTAATAAACTTTATTAAGCTTTAATTAATTAGTTAAATTAAAAATGTTTTAGTAGATTTAGATTAAAAATTCTACTATAAATAATTCTTTTGGCGTTATTAAAATTTTAATAGGATGATAATAAATGGTGTGTTATATACAAACCCAAGCAAATATAAAATAAATACAGCTACCATAAAAGTAATGTATGTTTTTATATCATTCTAATTAAATATTACTCGATTACATAGATATATTGACTCTAAGCAAAACAGTGTCAGTAATTTTTAATAGATCAAGGCGATAATAAAATAAAGATTTGTAGTATGCAATTAATTATTTAGACGAAAATAGCGCCCAAAATATGGACATTTCTATGTACATAATATGTCCTATAAATCATACCGAAATAAGCATTTGAGTGAATAAAAGTAAAGCAATGATTAGTCTGTATAATAAGTAATGTAAACTGGAGAATATGGAAGTTTCAATGAGGCTTCAATTATCACCTCATAAATCCGTCAAGACTAAAAACTTGAAACTCGAAAGGTCACCGGAATCCCACTGTGTTTACATCCAGCTGGCTAATATTTTTTCACTCTATTTTTATTGTTATACCGTCCAGTCGTGTACATACAATTAGAAAACAGAAGTATGTATGGGGAATAAAGCAAAAGAGACTTTGTGCAGACTATGGGGGGCCTTCTAAGTGGATATTCAAAATTTCCCCCAACAGAAATTGACTGACATTAGAAGACTGTACAAGTTTTAAATTGGACGCACTCAACAACTACATACTATATAATACAGAGAAGGGACGTAGCTACTTGGGGAACAACCAACAATAATTATAATGAACCAATTTTGTCACATCTTTCTGACTCACTGGGAGGGCATTTTGGGCGTCAAGAACTGAAGCACCTTGCTTCTTTGTAGTTGACAGTGTATTCTATGTGTGTTCTCTATATTTTATAATGTAGTGAGACTAACTCAGTACGCATAAGGGTGAATATACATTCTATATACCTATCCCTATCTTCAGTGTAAAGTAAATTACTGCACAATGCTACCCACCCAACCACCCACTAGTGCATTAGCTTTTTATTTTTTATTTATCCATCGGGACAATGCAATGCATAAAATACAGTCGTGCTGTGCCTTTTGTGTACGACGGGAAATTGCTTAGTCAGGCATTTTGTGCAGATAAGACGGAACTGCAGATTTCCATTAATACTTTAGTGCAGTGTCTTTTATGAGGTACAACATTATGAAGTACAGTATTGATATTTGCGTTACAAACAGACCAGATGGTCATAACAAGAAAATTATTAATGTGTATCCCATTATTTTATACCCTGACATACGCAGTGAAGCTTTAATATCATTTGTTCCCAAATGTACATGTGGTGCAAACAATAATTAGAGGCGAGTACCGTGCATATTATACCAATAGCTAATAGTATAATTGAGAAGTACGTCAAACCTTAATGGTTTGTAATATGTAGCAGAAATCTCCAACATGCGGAATCTTTCTCTGATTTCGTACATTATTGTTTGATCAGAGGCAGAAAGGAAGAGATCAACACGCGATAACAGTTAACATACAGACTGGTATTAAGGTTTTGTTATGTACATGCATGCATATTATATACTTCCAAGTAAATCGAGTGATTACACTACTATAAGTGTACTAGGCAATACATATACACTACTAAATAATTGGAGGGGGAAAGTGGACTGAATGCCTTTATGTACACAAAGTACTTGTATGTAATATGCCCTCAATAATACATATAATTATTATTTCAACCAGCTGTAATCATTGAAATTGTACACTCAGAGATTCAGCGATTATACTGAATATATATTATATATTTATATAAAGTAAAACTAAGAGGAAATATTCCTAAATTATTATACAGTTGAATAATATGCAAATCGAGATTACACTTCAGTAAATACTTTGCTATATGTCATTATTCCGATAACATGGATATTATTATAAGACGTATATGCGTTAATGTACAACATATTAGCAACTTTTTAGGAATAAATAATTTACACAATAAAAATCATCAGTTCATTTCTTTCGAAAATTCGAAAAAGATTATAAGTTAAAATATAAACATAATAGACATAAAACTGACACCATAATAGACATAAAACATTATTTTATGAAAAAGGGTCATAAAATACAAATTATATAAAATAAATAAAAAATTTTTATTTTTAAAAAAATAAACATTCTTAATAAACCTCAATTTACTTAAGCATATTTAGAAATCATTATTTAGATAAATTAATACCAACTGAAATCAATAAAGAGTTAAGCCTACCGAGCTGTTGTACATAATGTTGATTGTGATGAATTTGGAGTTCGTTCTTCGAAGTAAAGGAGGCATCACAAAGTTCACACACCAGGGTATCTGACTCCAGTGTAGATCTTGAGGACATCTTCTTATTGGAACCGGGAGTTGAGCCCAACCCATTAGAGGACAGGTTTGCTGTTGGGCCGTTGGGCAGACAGTTTGAAACAACATGACGTGCTAGTGGATCAGCGGATACTGGCGTCGAGGTCACATTGGATAGCACGCTGCTAAGGCCGTTACCAAGGGTTGAGGATGCCGCCGTCAAAGCCACAGGAGAAGCGACACTGCCGCCAGTACTCTTGTCAAGGGCTGCCAACTCATTACTGTGCGCAGAGGTTTCGTGGTCTTGAAGATGTGAAGCATAGAGGAACTGGCTCGGACAGAAACGACACGAGTAGCAACGATTGTCATGGTAACGTTTCTTATGAGTGTTTCTATGGCGATTTAGAGATCCTGCACAGATAAAAGATACGATATATATAGTATATTAAATTCTGCCTTTAAATAAATAATTTGATTAAAATAATTCTGCCGACTTATTAAAATACATATTTATCTCATTAAACAATAAAAAGTAATGAAAATAAAATAAAATTCTATTTATTACGTAATCATTCTATAAATTTGAACTGTAAAATAAATTAATTAAATAAACACATTATGTCTTTCCAAAAATATAATAAGGAAGAAAATTAATTATGTTGTGAGCAAGACATATGAGAGGATTCTGACGCTATATTCACGTTATATCGGCATGTCATTTTCGCTTAGCCTATCCTAACAGTATCCTAACAGAAGCTTCATATTGCTGCTGGACAATAAAACGATCAAAGTCTTAAGCTGGATCAATCCCGACAAAACCCCCGGCTGTCAGAGCATTAACTAACTAACTCAGTTAAAAACTGCAAGTTCGTTGTATACGTTGACGCTCTTGCGTTGAGCTGTCGAGTTGTTCAACTGCAAAATAAATTGCCAGCTTGTTGCTCAGATTCAGCAGCAACGCTTTTTACTATAACTCCGTGTGCTAGAAGAGTTCTTCATGTGAAATCGATAGTATAGATTAAATAGCCATAGTAATAGAAACTATGACGTGAATTTTATGAAATGCGGAAGATTAAAGAAGGCGTGGAGAACCATGCTCTGCACTGCCCTTCATCCCCCTTTCTATATAGTTCATCCTAGTATTCACCATCAGAACAACTTTTCACAACTAAGAAAATAAAAATCTCTGATCTATGCGGGAAATAAAACAAGACATGTAATATTGCAAAGAATAAAAGCAGAGAAAAGATGTCAAAAATAAACCACCATGAAAAACAAGTCAGATAACGTTTTAATATTAAATACGTATGAGATATACCGAATTCAGCAATAAAATATTATCTTTACAATTATTTATAGTCATATTTATTATATTTAAGGAAAATTAAATAAAATAATAACAATATTAATAGTTTCCATAAGAAATTAGTAGCTGAATTCAAAGTAATTAATATATTGGATTTTCAAATAAATTAAGCAATAATAAATAATACAATCTTACCACTTTGATTAAAAGCCTTGTTGCAGATTTCACAAGTGTAGGGTTTTTCCCCAGTATGAATTCTTTCGTGTACCTTGAGAACATTCATAAGACTGAAACCCTTTTGGCAGAATCGGCAGACAAATTTTCTCTTCTTGTCTTCTTCACCAGTCAGACCAGGCGGACTTGAACTCAGCCCACTGAAGTGATCATCAGAATTGCTGTTGTTTGCAGACACTGCGTTCAGCTGTTTCACCAAAAGCGACGACACAGTGATCGGGGAATCTCCATGATTTGGGGAGTTTTGATTATCTCCGGTAAGACAACCAGAGTTTGACAGTCCGGAGAATTGGACGAGAAGGTCCATCGGGGCATCTAGAGAACCAGTCTCGGTATTGTCGGGCAACATATTTTCGCGTTCTTCGATTGACTCCTGATGCGATACTTCTATCTCTGACATAATGAGACAGATATTACTCGATTCGAGTTTCAATGCGTACGGTCAAACAGTGATAGGGAGAGAAGGGGAAATACTATAGCCGGAGAGATCCGTAGGAGGATACGTCAGTCTTGAAAAGAGACAAAGGCAGAGTGTACTCTGGTATTAATTGTGCGTGCTCCCAAAAGTTGTCCCTTGTTGTTTTCTTCGCGTCAGTCCTCTTTTCTGTAGTCCAGATTCTTTCTCCCAGTTTCCTCGCACCCAGGGCAAATTGAAACTACGTCAAGTAAAGAATAACCGAACAACACACATACACACAACACAACAACGCTTTGTAATAACGCCGAGGAATACATCTATTGATTGGATAGGCCAAATTTACGAATTGTCAAAGCAAGGGAAAACGCTGATTGGGTAAAGAGTGCGCATTCTACTCCGGTAGAAGACAGTTACCGTAACAATGCACTCCCCAAGGGCAAGCAAGAATTATAAACGATCGTTTCTTTGTGTAAGGTAAGGGGGATAATGAGTGAAAAGTGATAGGGAACAGACATGACCAACTGAAATCTTTTTCTATTATACTTGCAAAACTACTTTTCCTAATATATATACGAGACGATATTATATAAGTAGCTGTGTATGTATTACTTAGTTGAAGTATAACAATAGATGACTTAAGATCAACTACCTAATGCGTTACATGTATAGATAATAACCGTGGGATAATAATACTTGGCAAAATAATTGATTTGCCTGCGGGCTCTACAAATAAGTTTAGTATATACACTAAATTGGTCCAAGGTTGACAAAATTATCAAAAAATTATTTATTTAATTAAATTATTTACATACTTTTTCGAATTAGTACAACAAACTGAGATTAATTAAAACAAATATTTAAATTGATATAGATCCGTCCTTAGATCAGGCTAAATATAATATTAAAAATAAATATTATTTATTATTTAAATGTTATATCAAATTCAATATACCAATAAATTAAAAACATGAATCTTGTTGTATCGTATATTATATAGTATTATACTTAGATTGAATCCACTCCCATTCACGGGTAAATGACTCATAAACCAGTAGCTACCTATAAAAACAAAAAAAATTGGGTAATTTAATACCTTTTGTGAAAATCTGATTTGAATCTCATTATATGGAGAAAAAACAGTGTATGGCAAATTGCATAATAATTAAATTATTACCTATATATAGGTTTATGTACGTTTACTCATATATTTTTATTACAATTCCGCCGGGAAACAGTAAAAAATACACATAATTATGAAACCGGATAAAATAAATATTAGAAAACCATATATATAGCTTAACGTTCAATAGCGTATCATTCACACCAATGCTATTAATTATTTTCTATATAATAATAATAATAATATGCATATATAATTATCTGCTTCTATATAACAATTTGCATATAATTGAAGGAAAGCTCTATATAATAGATAATTATAGAGTAAAAGTCAACGCACACAAAATGTACAAATGGCCTAATGGTCAGTCAAACATTACAGTATTATAGCTTATTACATGTAAAGATAATGCATTTTGACTGATTGATGTAAGTCATAAAAACCGCCCATAATGTGATACATATATCATCGATTGATGGCATAAAGTGGTGAAAATAGAATATCCCCCATTACTGTCACTCAACAACTTGCCTGATACAATACGCCCGCTCTTACTTTATATTTCGGTATAAAGCACCTAATATCGCCTCACAGGAAGTAATAAAAAAATAGATTTGGCCCCAACAGAGTACTTGCAATTTAACTGCTATATCTGTATACATATATTGGGAGAAAGTATATAAAATTTAAAACTCTCTATATAAGTGTGTAAAGTTGAATCCACTTTTATGACTATTTACCCCTTTATATTAGATGAGAATATAATATAATACACAATATATATGAGCATATATTATATACTCAGTATATACGGGAGATACAATTAGAAATTACTTATATCAGACTGCTAAAAAATTTCCAAAAGGTAAACATTTATTATAATATATTCTCCTCTTTGCTGCAATTTTTAGTTCAAATAATAATATTAACTGAAACGCTAAACTTTCATTTGGGCAAATTCATATTTATATAAGATATAGCAGGTAAAACGATATTATTTATAAGGATACTATTAAAAGGTTTTCATAAAAAGTAAAATTTACATTATTAAAAAATGAATGGCATTATATATAGATTAATTTAATTATAAAACAAATGCAATCATATAGACACAACATTTTGTCAAATGAAGAATTATTTGAATTAAATCATATATAATTTAAAAAGTTGTATTCATTTATATGTATATGGATCGAAAATAAAAACTAAATTATAATTTACTAAACCTATAAATCATAAAGCCATTATAACACAATTGAAAATGACAATCTAAAACGATGAAATCTTTAAATTGTTTAAGCCTTTGTGTGAATAAATCGCATTTATATACTATAGGCATATACACCTATATAGAGTGACAGCGAAAAGGGTTAAGGTCAGGGTACCTATCTATACTATATAATTCTATATATTATTTCAAGCGCATTTACTGGGCTGCATCCTGATGCAATTCATCGGCTTCTGTTTGTAAACTGTGCTCAGAATTAACTGAGCAGCCCCTCATATATCCTGACCCTTTGAAAAGAGTTCGTCCATCATCTTCAGGTCTTACAACCTTCGACCTTAGCAATGATGAAATACCGAGAAATCGGTTCTAAAGAGGAATCCTATATATAGGGAAAAAACCAAAGACAATTTCAAATGCTTTTTACGTTTAATAATACACAACTAATTTATGCAGCCAAGTGTAAAGCAGTGCTATAATAGATATCGTAAATTATACAACAGATGCCCCTTGATAAAATAACTCCTCTTATTATGACAAAGACAATTTTACACGCGCTCCAATGAAGACATAATATAAAAGCTCTTACACTTTCATTCTTATATTAATACTGAATGGTTTAGCAAATACATAATTACTTTTTTATGTTAATACACCTATTTATCTATTTCAATTTCTAAAGTAATAACCTTCGTGTCAGAAAAGTTGATACATAATACTAATTTCATTTTAAAAATGATGAAAGTAAATATTATCTCTGTTATATATATGTATAATACTGTATATTATATAGGTATATAAGTTGGGTATTAATTTTCTAATTAAAACGTTATTTGAAATATATAATATTATAGTTAATGGATTGCTCCATTATATATTTAAGGTCAATAAACAAGGAAAATATTAATAATTTAAAATATGAACTCTCCATACATTTATTTGAAAAGATTTATAAATATGCACCTATATATTAGACAAAAAATATAAAACTTTGAAATGTTTTGTCTTTATATTAAATTATACATATATGTTTTCCCTGAATATCTACTGTCTAATAT
>JAUZNC010058273.1:0-11450 GCA_034780395.1 Vannuccia rotundouncinata | reverse complement strand
ATATACACATACAAAATTATTGGTTTGATTAAAATTATAGAAATACAACTATATTCCGTGAGAAAGAAAATAAAGTAAGTTTCCCTTGTGATGACATACATGTATATAATACATTATTTAAGCTGTTATTATTTAATCACCTTTTACGTGCTTACTTCGCATTTATTTTTTTATGTATTAAACTATCGACTTAGAAAGCAAATCTGGAACTTTTTGTACAGTCATTAAAAAAAGTGTATGTGATAAGAGGTGAATTTTATAGGAAATTATTATTTATAGTCAAAATTCTATATTATAATATTTCGATGTGGAACAAAACGAAACACATGATCGACCTATAATTCTATATAAGTATGAGGTGCGAACAAACGCTATTATGCATGCAAAATGCAAAAAACACGCAAAAGAGTTATACTCTGAAAATCAATGCCTAC
Source organism: Vannuccia rotundouncinata (assembly GCA_034780395.1). NCBI lineage: Eukaryota > Metazoa > Platyhelminthes > Proseriata > Coelogynoporidae > Vannuccia > Vannuccia rotundouncinata. The sequence continues at coordinate 11,016 of JAUZNC010058273.1, read as the reverse complement.
CACAAGGGAACTATATGATTTGGTATACATAGACAATTCTGCACAATTTGGATGAGTTCTAAATAGTTAATAACTAGACACGTTCGAACAATAAAATTGACGGTTGCGTGAGGACTTTGTAATAATTATTTGCCCATATTAGTCAAGTTAGTAGAAAATGATTTGGATAGAAGGACAAAAATTAGACAAAACTGTAACTTATAAATATTACTTTGATTAAGTTGTTTAGTTGCAATTAATATACTATAGCGTTGATATACATAGTAGAATTACAATAATGTATAATGTACATATACAAAAAAAACATAAATACACAAAGAAAATATAATTATATGTTTATTTGCACATCTATAATATAATAAAAAGAAAAAATTATACTGTATAATACACTATAGCATGGTAAAAGAAGTTATAACAATGTATGAAATTTGTTTATAATATTGCAATATTGTAATGTCATATAGGAATTATAAATATATCTGAATGTATAACTTTATTATAAATAATTTTACAATAGAGAATTTCAAAAATGGGCATTCATAAAATTGATGAGACTATTTAATAATAATTAAGCGCTCATTCTGAAGGATTCGTTGGTTTCGTTAAAAAAATCCAATTACATACATTATATATATGTCATTGTAAGATTGATAGTAAAAACTAACTTTGAATACAATGCATTAGTATTATTGAGCAATCAATAATGCATTTACGCATCAAGGCTACTTAAAATCAATTACTATTGATATGTTTAGAAAATTTCCGACAAAGTTAAGCGCATTATCCAAATTTTAAAAATCGATATTCATAACATATTTAATAAAATATTTAATTTATAATATACTCTTAAACATTTATACAGTTTTGGAAAAAAAATGATTTGGTATAATTTATTAATATATGTATAATCAATCAAATGATTACTAATGATTCCATTAGTAAAATTTAAACAAAATTTCAAGAAATTTATATCTATACTTTTATCCTTATTTCAATGTAATAATATCTTTTTTAAATGAAACATTAATCGTTTTAAGTTACGAACAAAACTTAAGCTACTAAAAAGTTACATATAATTTTACATTTAATTGTTTACTACTTAAAGTAGTAAATTGTTTTTCTACTTAAAAGGTAAAATATTTAACTTTCAACAAACACGCGACTAAACAATATCAAAGCAAATAAGCATACAAATAAATAAAAAATCACCCTTAATTTTATAATAGCTAAGATTTTATTTTGTAAATAAATAAAATTTTCGTAAAATAATTTTTTAAACACATATTTTTACGTGTAGTCAAATAAATTATACAATAATACAAAACAAATATTGTCAATGTCACTATATATAAAACAAAAAATTCGAAATAGTTAAAAATTCGCTTCATTTGAATGCTGCAAACATTTTCATGAACATCCATACATAATTTGCTACTTGGGTTTAACAGAATTACCATTCAATATTAGAAATATCATCCTCAAGACGTTTTGCAGACTGAAAAAGTTGTTCTTTCTCGTCATCAGACAGTGAGGGTGGTACAATATGTGATATACCGCAAGATGTGACAATACACGGAAGACTCAAGAAAACATCTCTGTCAATACCTTGAAACCCCTACAAATAATAACGGTTAAAAAAGTTAATTAATGCCACGAATTTCAATCGAATAGATGTTATTTTCTCACTTTATATAATAAATGATTTCGATAATATAATATGGATTAAACAATATTTTAAAGTGTATAAGATTAGTGATATTTTATTTTGTTAATTATTTTAGTCTAATTCTATATTTGATTTTAGTCTATAATCCGCGGAAATATTGGATTTTATTATCATTTAATAATTTTAGCAACATTATGATCGTCATGTAAATCTGATTAAAATTTTAATAATAATTCCCATTAAGAACTACATATTAAGAAGCAGGGTTCGTACAGTGTCCCTATGACAAAATACAAAGACTTTTGAAACCCAAACTGTGAAAATGTTTTTTATTACTTTCAAAATGTTAAATACAAACGACAGTGGATACATTAAATTAAGGATAATTCTCTCAATTTTATTTCAATGTCTATATTTAATTGTTTAATAAGTTTGTTCTTTTCTTTAGCACCCTTTGTCACAATAGTCCAAATCAAGCAGAAATAATCACAACTCACTACCTGATGTTACTATAAATTAAATGAAATTAGATAGTGAAATTATTGGAATCAGGGCTAAGAACCGTCCTAGTTGGATTTGGCGAAAAACATGGATTCGGACATTTTTAGGTTATAAGACTTGTGTTTTATTGGACAAATTACGAGCATCAACTTTTCAGATCACATTTTGGCGGAATTCTGCCAAATGGTGTAAGATTGGCAGCCCTGTGGATTAAAGCCAAAAGTAAGGAATAAAAACACACATTTTGGGTATCCACATTTAAAAAATATATTATTGGTCATATTTATAAATTATTTATAAAGACTTTTAAAGACTAATTTTTTTTAAATTCATAAAAATTAAGACTTTTTAAGATTTTTAAGGATAGGTCTAAAATCTAGACTTTTATTTAAGGATCAGGGGATAGTTTCATGAAGCTATTGCAAACGCAAATCGTTGACGTAGATCGCAAAGTGTTTCATAAAACCAACGCATCGCAAAATAAAATTCAAAATTTTAAATATTTGCGTACTCGATTGCAAACTGTTTTATAAAGCTCAAGCATCGCAATTCGAAATCACATCCGGTTTCATAAACCTTTCGCAGACGAACTTGCTCATCACAAATCCAGATTTTACAATACAGAAATTGCGAGAGCCTTTGGCCTGTTGCAACTAATATATTTCCAAAAAATATATGAAATTTAATATAAATAATTGCAAACAATATGATAAGCTAATTTTAAATAAAAATTTATATTTTTCATTCATTATTTTTAGTAATATAATATTATTTAATATTAGTAAATCATGGGTACATAAATTTATTTAAAATTATAAAAAAATACTTCGAAAAGTTAACTAAACTAAAACCCGAAATATTAATATCGTACTGAATGATATGAACCAAACTTTATTATAAATTATTATTTTGGTACATAGTGTTTATTTTTTAATAAATAATAGAAAATTATTATATGTTTAAATATTCGCTGTTGGATAAAAATTGATTATATGCCATAAACTAATAAGTAGTAACGACTTTCTATTATTATAAACTATTATAGTGATCTCAGTATCTTTATGGGAACACATGTCATATTATTTTATGACAATAATATATTATAAATAAATGGCTATTTATTTTAAAATTGATAATTAATTTATTATAATAAGTATAATATATATTAAACAATCATTATTTTTTAACTTCTAAACTGAAAAAATATACATAAATATTCTAGATTAAAATATTAAATGCAGATTTTTAATAAATTATTTATTTCTCTCGAATTGCATAATTACAATTATTGCTCTTAACCATATAGTGTCGGTCGTTTATAAATAAATATTTTAACGATAAATAAAAAATACGACTAGTATACAAATATAGTTACAAGTAGTTATTCAATATTATATAGCTACTTCAATTTAAATTCTTACAACCAATATATAAGCAGTTGCTCACTTGAACCCGTTTTTCACACCTTATAGCAACAAATTAAGCTAAGTTTGTATCATAGTTTAGTCCTAATATATAATAAAGTGTAAATATAAGATGATTAGGACATCTGACATAAATGACAACTAATTCGAAATTAATAATTACTGTTTTCTCTATAATTATATGTATAACAAATTTTAGTGATATTTAATAAATATATTAATATAATAAGCCCTTGAAATAAATACTTGCTTGATAATAATGTGCCGGTAATGTGATAATGTTGTAATATTATCTAAAAATTATATTCGTAACTGAAACAAATTTATTTTATGTAATATTTAAAATGCCATGTTATACCTATTATAATATTTGCAAGTCTTTTTAATCTATAGTAACATTGTATTTAAAAAAACGTTATGAAATTAAACTAATAATATATTGTAATATAGTAAAATTAATTACATGACATATGATATCATAATATTCAAAAAAGTTTTCCTTATACGGAAAAAACCTTGACTACAATAAAATTCAAATTTCGATGCGAATTTTTCATGAAACCCAACCTTTCGGTTTCTCAGAAATATCAAACGCAAAAAAATCGCAAATTTTCGGTGCGAAGGCTTCATGAAACGACATTTCTCAATGCATCGCAAAAGCATCGCAATTAACATGTTGCGATTTTTGCTTACGAGGGCTTCATGAAACCACCCTGATGAAACCAGTATGAAACCTGAATAAGGATAGTACAAAAATTGGCATGTTCAATCAAAGATAAAGCTGTTTAATTGTATTTGTGTCGCAGAAATTATGAATTTACTGAGGAGTCCGAACTTTAGAAAATAAAGTATTAATTATTGATTTAGACGTTTTCGTAACAGTAAATAATGAAGGGTGTAATATTATTTTTAAAAAGATATAATAATAATCTCCCTACATTCTTTTTAAATCAATTTATAAAAAACAAAATTATATCACAAATGATACGTTTAAATATAAAAAAATAGTTTATTTTGATTTATCCAATACTAATTTCAATGATCTTATATTATGCTAATAGCAGTAAACAGAAGTAAATAAAATTACGTAAAAAGCTTACCTTTAGAGCTCCATCATGCTAAAATGAAAAGTTACATGTATACAATAATAAACAAATAATGTAATGATAATTAACAAATTGACTTACTTTTGTTAAAGTGGAGAGAGGAAGAATTTTAGTTCGATGATGGATAATATATTTGCATACAGTACTAACACAAAGGCCCATAGACCATGAACAATATCCTTTTAATTTGATAATTGATTTTGATCTACAATTATTTTTTAAATATTTTGAATTAGTTAAATATTTTGCATATATTTTTTAACTGTTAAAAAAAGTGAAGCTACATTATTACAAGTTCAGATCAAATTACCAACAGATTCCTATATAAATTTATTTACAAACTGATCAAAATACTTACGATTTAACAACATATTTGTGCATGTCTGCAAAGTTTTCGGTGTCTTTATCAGTTCCAATTTCCGGATTTACTGAATTTAGGAAAACTCCTCCAATATTAGCTGAACTCCAGACAGCCACTATTTGAAACAAATATAATATTATAAACATTTTGATTTTCTGTTAGTTACCGTAATTAATACCGAGCTCTATTAATACATAACATGTAAATTGATGTCAAATAATTATTAAAAAAAATACTAAAATTAAAAGATAAAATACATTGTAAAAAAATACACTCTCGGATATGAATAAAACATAACAGACTAAACTAATAAAATTAATTTATAACGATATAAAAAGCTATACTTATAATAAAACAATTTAATATCAGAGTCAACTGTATGAAATCATTCGATATAATAGTATACACAAATTTTTATATTAATTTAATTAATGAATTTCAATCATACAAAACACAGCTGATGTTTTACATATAACCAATATTACTTCATAGTTGTAGGTAGCTAAACTTTTAATAAATAATGGTTATAGATATACAGACTATATTATATAAAAATATAAATATATATCAAGTGTAATAGTCAACATTTTATGTTTTCATTTCAATTGAAACTATATTTTAGAAATAACATCTTGAAGTAAATTAATTTTCTTACAGTAAACTCCAATAAACAAACAAATAAATTAATTAATTAACATAATCAGTATTTATTAATCTCACCACTATTAGTGCCGTGCTCCCCCAGAATGTAGGCATGACAATTGTCCGAGTCAAGCTGCAATTTAGTGCCTATCATTGAACGAAAACGAGCCGAATCGAGCATTGTTCCCATTCCAAAAACACGATTTCTCGTGAAACCACTGAGTCGCCATGCAACGTAGGCTAGGATGTCAACTGAAAGAAATCAATGAAATAATTGATAAATTATGATGATAATCAGGCCATTGAAAAATATAATGAATGCCTCATAAACAATTAATAATGATACTATAGTTTCGTCAATTGGAATAATTTTTTATTATTTTTAATCACATTTCAACATCTACAGTCCCATTTTAGCTATGTTTCACAAATTGTCGGTGTGAAAAGCATAACAAGTTCATTTAACCCTATCCGTACAGGGGCGATTTGACCCCCCCATAATTTTCCCTGGCATTTTTTGAACGATTTAACAATAGTAAGCTCCTGTGACTTTTGTTATATATGTTGAAGTTTTACTACTTTTAGAGCGAAATTTACTTTTATGAACCCATGTGGACGATCATTAGTGGTTCCATCTTCTTCACCCCAAATTTTTATTTTTCGAAATGTTACAAAAATGGCTATTATATAAATGTAAATCACAAAATAGTTCATATTATGTGAACTAAAACATGAATCCACATAAAAATTTTGAATGATTGAAGAACCACTTTTTTGAAATAAAAAATATATATATTTAAATTTTGGGGAAAAAATCTTTTATATTTACTAATTTTATGCACTTGGCACTATATAGGAACATTATATTCGGAAGGGGGCCGGTACACCGGGTATGGATAGGGAAAAGCTTAAAAGAATAGAATAAAAATGAGGTATTCTTTTAGTGTGGTTGATGGTTTATGACCTATATATATATATATAATACATATACTCTAAATCATCAAACAAAATTACTATTCGAGACAAAACTGTTGATGATTATAAAAAAATAAACACGAAGGACAAATAAATAATACGAACAAATTAACAAACTAATAAAACAAACTCAGATGAAAAATAACACAACATTGTAAACAAAAATAATAAACGTTTTTAAAGATAAAATATATTTATACATTGGTAGGGCTACATATATTACAATATACATATAATATCCAGGAATTGAAACTGTTGTGATAAAACATTTTTTCATTTATTCAAACTCGACCATCATTATCATGTAAAAAAACAAATATATTCAATTAAATCTGCGATTTTTATCTAAAGTCAATATTTTTTCAATAAAATACTTCCGGAACAACTATTATATGGTTTATAAAAAATTTACAAATATATATAAATAAAAAATACAATTTTCACCAATCGATGACAAAGTGGTATCATGTTATCAAGTAAATGAGATTTTTTTACAATATGACAAATTAAAAATTATAGCTTTGGTGTAGAAAACATTAATCTAAAGTATTAACTCGAATAAATATTGAATAATGTAGAACAAATCAAACCTGGTGAGGAGGCAATAATTATGATGCAGCTGGGACTATATTCGACAATTTGAGGAATAATAACTGTAAAAAATATACATACCTAGTCTTAAACATTGTCTTATAATATTTTTTACTATTTAATATCGCCTAATAACATCTTTACATGCGTATTACATAAAGTCATGGAATTAACTCAAAAAAGTAACCAAACAAATACCCCCCAATTATAAAACATTATAAAAATTTATAATAAGTCTAATCTATGTAACAATTAATATTTCAAATCACTAAAACTATAAAATGATTCATAACAAAAAGGTTCATATGCAATGCAGTCCTACCATGTGAGAACATTTGGATATGATATAAAACGTACAAGATTCTCAAATTGCACCCCATTAGTTTCCTGCTATTTCAAAATACATTTAAATAATAATACACTATGTACCAGCCAAATATGCAGTGGGTAATCTTTAGACATGTAATAGTCCAGTATCACGTAAAGATAATTTGTGCCCGCTAAAGGCACAGCTATAATTTTTCCGACTTAAAATAGTATTAGGATAATACATTGTGTAAAATTGTGTTAAAAATATATTAATGAAAATTGGAGAAATTCTTTTCAGAATTTATTTATATAGATTCTCTTCCTAGACTATATGTTTATTGAAACTTTATAATATAATTAATAAAATCAATATTAACCTTTAAAAGTATCGACATTTCTCTGTATAAGACTGTAGCGAAGTTCATCTTTACGTTGACGAACGCCAGCAGTGATTACTACAATATCGGAATTAGCAGTTGCCTCAAAATCTAAAACGTAAATATGTAGATTTTTGGACGACACATACACTTCCAACACATTTTTTCAACAGATATTTCAAGTATTTATATAGTAGCAAATATTGATATTTTTACTCATAAACTCAAATTAATATGTTTTATAATTACTTTATATAATAGATAATAATCAGAAAAACAATAAAAATACAACAAAGAAGTTACAAATGACGTTTAAAACCGCAACTACAAATTATCATTATTTAAACTGCAATTAAAAATGATATCAAAAACAAATAAGTTGATGGTTAATGACAGGTAAAAGGATTGAACTAATGAAAAAGCCGTTTTTAAAGGACTTATCTTACCTGTACTTCCTATAATGCAAGTAGGCTGAATAAATTGTTGACAGTGTTGCAAATCTAACACTTCACCATTTACTTTGGTTTCATTAACATCAATTAATACTAAATCGCTACAAACACCCTAAAACAGTGGTAAACATTGCGGAAATACTCATTAACTTAAATAAACAACATTATATCATTATTATTTGCAAATATATTCAAATTTTGCTTGTAGGCTATTAAGTATTAAATATTATCAACAAACAACATGTCATATAGTTTTACTTGGACGAGTATACTGTAAGCGGATGCCGTTCCAACTTGTCCAACACCAATAATAGAAATTTTTGTTTTGGAAATTATAGGATTTTTCTTATCAACAACAGGGTAAAACATCTTATGAATTGTGGCCATTATTTGAAATATGTCTAAAAAATAAATCAATTTTAGAGCTACAATTGGGTACATCAATATGTTTAAAATATCAAAATAAATTATCAATTGTGCTCACTAAGAAAATAGTAATGATATATCTATCAAGTCTGTAGAAAACTAAAAATATTTTTGAAATAGTATTTTCAAATGCATTTTACAAAAAAATCAGGATAGGTTCAAAGACTAAAGGTTCACAAGGGATAGTGGGAACCATGTTAAAAACATATGTTTACATTATTCAATTTTTAAAATTGTATTTATGAAAAATAAATCATTTTAAATTTTGAGAAATTTGCTGGGATCTTGAGAGGCATATTTTCAATAATGTGCCAATACAATAAAAGAGTTAATAAAATGAATGAATTGATCTATGTAAATGTTTGTGTGATAATAATAAGAAAATTATCAAGACCTCGTTAATAAAAGCAAGAATTTGTAGTCTAATATAAATAAAAATATATTTTTCGGTAACATTTTATTCCTCTATTGGTAATTTGTTCTGGAAATGTGGAACTTAAAAATGTTGAGTTACCTTTTGCAAAATATAACATACAAGAATAACTTTATGTACTTTTGATAATTTAAAGTGAAATAGACATTGATATCAAGATTTTAATAATTCAATGGTACATATAATATTTACTTAGATTTTCATAATCTTCTGTTGCAATTAACGTTTTTTTGCCTTTTTCAGTTGAAAATGCTTGCAGTAAGTATGCTTAAAGCATAAATGTAACAAAAGTAGCAAAAAATGTAATACAAGACAAATTTCATTATCTTATCTGTGGGAATTTAGTCAGTAAAGTAACAATTAAATTTACAGGGTTCCCACACTTTTCCATATTCGAAATTCAAAGGATTTTCAAGCATCAATTATAAAACATTTTATCATTCTGATGTAATTTAAAGGGGCATGGGAACCCTGAATCCCATTTTATGGATTCTAAATCCAAAACTATTTTCCGGAAAAAATTATAAGTTAATGGAAAACACTTTAACCTATATAACAGCCTAATTTAAAATGATATAGATTATGTGGGTGTTCACACAGCCAATAAAATATAAATAATCTAATATTGATAAATTCAGTTGATGAATTGGAGTTCACTTTACTTTATTATAATACTAAACAAGAATTTTATCAAATAATATCTTATTACTTTAGTTTACTTTAGTAATTGTATATAACAATAATAAATCACAGTTTTAATACATACATATATATATTTTAAAATATTACATATATGCTTAGGATTCTCTCAGTGATATTTTTGCACTATTGATCAAGAAATTTTTAAAATATTTTATTACTAATTGTGATTGTAAATACGTAAAATCCAATATTCAAAGGAACCCAAATCATGGAAATATATACTATGTAATTGAAAAATTAGACCAAAATGGAAATACAGAAATTCTCCTTTATTTCAGGCTTTTTGAGAGCAGTGCTAAACTGTGATTGTGCTTTGTCTGCCTGTGAAGATGTAAGGCAATTCACTTCTGTCAGAGCAGTTAGCAGATTATTGAACTGCTTTTCAGCAAGATCAAATTTTTTATTAATGTACAAAATATTTGGTAAATAAGTATAAAGGTTGTCAATGGAAAACAAATACTTGAAAATCCAAAAACATCCAAAATTTTACCCTGTAATAATGCAGACTTTTCCAGAAATTCCCTAACCTCAAAAAAATCCCCTGACTTTCCCATGTGGTTAAGAACTTTGCATATACTAAAATTAGAATAACATGCTGTATGATTCAAATATTTTACTGTAGTCATAAAAAAATTTAATTTTTCAAATGTAAGTATTTTTACTGCTTAATTAAATATTTAAAACTTCAAGTATAAAATTATAAAATTAGTAAATTATAAGTTTTCAAATAACTTTAAATGAATTAATAATATATTAATACTACAAGTATATTATTTAATTGTCTATAACTATTATAATTATTATACCCACAAACCCTATTAAAAAATTCTGGCAATGTCCTTTAACACTGTGACATTACTGGTGATAATTTTTTGTACCTATATAAAGGTCCACAAAAATAGAATCATGTATAAAGATCACTTGATCATAAAAATGCATAGAATATCTGTAGTGTTCATATTATTATCCATTAAATTGATTAGCTATATTATGTTATTAACTATTGCGTCATATAATGAATTGTGTTCACCTGTTATACTTATTCATTCAT
>JAUZNC010058272.1:0-11561 GCA_034780395.1 Vannuccia rotundouncinata | reverse complement strand
TATGTAGTTGTACTACGAAAATTTAGATTCTAATAAATCAGTGCAGCATCGGCTTATGTTCTCTTATTTTGATTATAGTTTTTATATTTTATTCTTTTGGGAAATTAGTTTATTCAAAATTTCATTAAAATAACTGCACAATTTTACTAAAATGACGATCAAGCAACTCATTACTATAATATTTAAACATAAATCGGTGTACAGTTATTCCAGAGCAGGAGTCCCACTGGAATACTTTCAAAAGATCAATCTTTGTATTTGACTTGTCTCAATTTTTAATCTTTAACTTTCCGCGCTGTCTCCTAAATGAGACCTGACTTAGTAGGCCACTTGTAAAGCGAACATCAGCCATGACAAACGACCATACTTGTTTTATTTTCCGGTAGTTCCAAAGTTCGTCCGCCATTCATTTCTAACTCTCTCCCTCTGACGTTCGGGTTGTGTTTTGTTCGCTGCAAACTTGAGAAAGAGACGGGAACAATTTGGGCTAATGGGCCTCCGAGATAATTAGATTTCTAAGAAAATAAATTGACTTGGTCGTAACGAAGACATTATATATAGAGAGTTGGTAGGCGGGATTTTATATTGTATTATATTCAGTAGACAGGTCTCCGTGTACGATAATTTATAAAATTAGGAAAGAAATGCGGTGTGCAGAGGAGCAGACCTGTCACATATTATATATAAAACGAACTCCAAATTTCACAGTATACATATATATATATATAGAACTATAATGTTATAAGTTATAGTCAACTTATAAATAAAGTTTATTAGTTTTTTAGAATATTATATATATATAGATACATAATTGACTTTATTGACTTTATTGGAAAGGATTCGTTTAGAGTTCAGTTTTGAGTATATATATATATATCTATAATGTGCATTTATATAATTAATAAAGAATATAGTTAAAGGCTAATTTAATTGCAGTGCGGATCGACTTGAATAAGATTGAACTAACAATTGAATAATATTGAACTACTATTAATGTTATGCATATAAATCGATGGAAAAAATTAAAGGAAATATTTATTTCAAATGTGCATGTGTGGATGCATGTGAGTGCATGATAACCACTGATGTGGTCACACACATTATATATGCAATCTTGTATATATAAATCCATCTATATATTATACAAAGCTTTTCAAATATAATTGATAAAGTTATAACTGAGAACCATTTTCCATTCATAAAATGTTAACGAAGTATAATAAAATACATTTTATTTATTTAAATCATCCACATTATTATATAAATGTTACGATCTGGTTATAGGTACTACTTTCATGCATAGGTATATCTACCCAACAAAACCAATTATAAACGTTATTTCATAGCCGGTGACATTTTCTTTGAAGTTGGAAATAAATATGCATATCCAATTTCTTTTTTAATGCAATCCTTTTTAAATATTTTTTTTTAAAACAAGACAAATATATATTTTAAAGTGCATATTATCATCGTTAAACATAAACTAAACCATCGGCGCGAGGCTTCTTGTAACTCAAACTTTCCAATTATAATAGTTTAGAATTGGGGTCATCCATGCAGCAAACTTTGACAATAATTCAAGCCCCAAATAGATCATTCTTCAAGTCACCAGTCAGCTGTGTGCATATCGCCCTTATAGTAAAGGCAGATTAATTGTGATGCAATGAAGCGCCTCATTTTCTATCTAAAGAAAAGGACAGAGCCAAAACTGTGCATTGTTGCATGGAGTCATCCCTGCAATCATAAAATAAAATCTCCGTGTGAAATCTTTCACCTCCACTTTGTGATTGCTGGTGCAGGGATTCATCATTTACTGTCACCATCTAGAATATGAGGAAGGAACCCCATTGTCTCGTATAGCAATTTAACAAATAATTGATCTTATTGCGGTAAATGCGTATATCTGGTCCAAATTCCGTTATCTTTAGTTTTCAGCTGTTATAGGGCATTTGGAAATTTCGGTCGATAGTTCCCTGTTTGGATAGTAAACAATAACGCTAAATTTTAACTGTCTATGGGAGGTAATATAAAATTATTTATAAAATATTTAACATATCTTCGAGTATATATATAACCCGTATATATGCCATATTTTTTATTAGTTTAATTCGTATTATTATAAGTAATATCTATTATATTAAATAGTTATATTATAAGTTATATTTTTAAAATATTTTTTATTAAAGATAGCCTGCCTCGAAAATACAAATATAGAAAATAATTTAATTTTTTTAAATTTTAGATAAATGATGAAAAGTAAATGTGTATAAGATCAAAAATTGCAAGAAAAAGACACACACTAATATCTAAATTAATGAGGGAGAGTTTTCTCAAACAAAGAATTATTGAATGATACAATTATGTGTATGTTTCGTTGGCAGCTTCCATACAAAGTATTTCTGATATATATGCCTCGTGGTCAAACAATTCTTTTCAATAATTAAATCACTGCCCATCACATCCCGTACTCCCAAACTAACGTCATCTCCTTTATAGAATGGGCCAGCGGTTCTTTATATCTCCGATATACCTAGCAGATATGCTGACTCCAGTTTATAAGCAACACTATCAGTCTGACAATTCAGGTTCTCTGTGTTTTGCTGTCTGGGACATCTTAGTATTTTGTTAAAGCAGAGTGGGGAGGACACATTTATGATTAAATTGGATAGACGGTCGGTCCATTTATTTGTTGTCTTGAGAAGAGACGGTTTTCTTATATATAATTGTGTTAGGGGATATTTTATATTGAAGTTCTCATGAATTCGATATTAGAAAACTTTGCGAATATTTTTGCATTGCAGAGACAAAAATTATTTATTTATTTTATGGTATACTATTAATATACTGTTCTATTTTCTTAAAATTATTTTTATACCCGAATATTGCTTATCTATATTCATACCGACTAATTAATGTTTATGTTCTATAAATAATTTTTATAATTGAATGTTTACAATTGTAATTAATTATCTATATCAATTTATCTCGGCCTTTTCAATTTATTACAAAAATTTGTTCAACATTTATTCCATAATATTCCTAGCAGTCCCAAAAATTGTAAGTTTATGCAAATTATATCCAATAATTGAATATTATGGGCACATACTCAATTTCTGAATTTAGTTTAATTTCATTCATGAGAATTATTGTCATATCAAATTGTAAACCATATAATTTTTTTGCAAATCATGAAATACAAATTTATAGTTTTTTAAATTTTTGAGGGCAGGTCAAAAAAATGTATGACTCGAACAAGAAATTAGAGCATAATTATTATGTCGGTCAAAATGTCACATTTTTATTACATTGGACTAACTTCACTAAGTTTTTCATAATTAACCTAATCAATTAAATCATCTAGAAATATACAAACTGATTAAATTTTAACATTTTTATATTTGAACCTATAAGAAAAGAGGCAACTTTAACAATTTAACACATTTATTCAAATTGAAAATGAATTTTAAGATATCCAAAATAAAATATATTGAATTGCGCTATAAAAATCGGTACTAGCGTATATATGTCACTAAAGCTATTTTGATATTATAAAGTATTAATTTTATTTATGGTATTAATTAAGTAACAGAGCTATTTAAACAAAACAATTATTTTACTACTTATAGTAGTCAGACATGTGATTTGGAACATTCGAAATTGCGGGAAATAATATCACACTTTCAACCAATTAAAAATAATTGTAAGTAAAAATAGCTTTAATTAACAACAAACCAACAAATATTCCTCTAAAATTCAGGAAAAATGTATGTAAATGTATAGTTTATAAATAACACAACAAAAGCTGTTGTAAATTGTAATCACCAAAGGTTTATACTATATGCTCTTGGCAAATATGACGTTATATCTTTCAGGCATGGGAACGGCTGATCATAAAACACCTGGAAGTTTGTTTTAGGGACCACTTACAGTTGAAAAGTCATATTACCACTGAAAAATAAAAAAAACCATTGCCCCAACGTATAATAAATAAATTGCATATATATAACAATTATATACATGGTTGTTTTATAATATCATGTACTTGAGTGGATTCTCATTTATAAACATATTTAAAACATTAAAAGAACTTGGGTACTACTATAGTACTAAAACTGATGCTATATAAATTATAATTCTTCCGACGATCCGTTTTTCGGTACTCTTTTCATGACTGCTGCAACTTTACTAGTTTGGTTTATTTGAAAAGAATTGTCTAATGCAAATGTGTTGCATGATTGCAGTTTGTATTTGACTATGACTGGCATCGTATATGTGTAAATTTTCATACGCGACGATTTCGAATTGAGGATACCCCAAATGTTGATAAAGAAACTTTTCACTATCAGATCATAGAACTCACTAGTTGACGCTTTTACATCAATTCCAAGGTATGGGAAGTAATCTCCTTGCAACACAGCTGTCCACTAATGATCAAATTGCAAATATTTTGTGAAGACAGGAAGAGAACTTGTAACCTAGCATCGCTGAATTTCAAGGTCATACTTATCACGTTAAGTAGGAGAAAAGTTGACCAGCAGGATATCTTTCAACTTCTTCATAAGAGGCAATGATCTGTTCAACGATTTTTATATTAGAAAGATTGAACAGTAAGGGTCGTTTGTCTGAATGTTCCCTAGTAGTTAGATAACTTCGTAGAGAGAGGCTTCACAACTAAAGGAATCCTCGGAGTATCTAAACAAAAAATTGGAATTACAAATAATGTTATGATTAAAAACGGACAAAATTAAACAAAACTGTATATCTAATATAAAAAATCATTAATTATTTACATACAATATGGTTTTTGCAACCCCCCCCCCACATATTTTTAATTGGATATGTGTCTTCCCCAGGAAGCACCCCAAAACTTGAAAAAACGGAAGATTCCCATGCCTGATCTTTATAAAAAAAATGTATACATATAATTAAGTCCAAGTGTGATATTATATACATTAGAGTACAAAATATATCTTGTTGTATCAATTTTAAAACTACAAGTAGAAACTAGTCCAGCGTATTCTTCTTTAGAAGTGAAATTAAAAATACAAATTTAAGTTAAATAATTTTAAAAATTTATATAGTAAAATTTTGATACAGTTTTTAAACTTTTGAATTTATTTAAACGTTTTTCAATTTAAACTAATTAATTTTCATGTCTAAATAGATATATTTAATTTGATTACATAATATAATTTAAGCGATTACATCGTAATTTTAAAAATGTAAATATTTTACAAAGTAATTGGCCTGATTACTGAACCGTATTTTATCACAATAAATACAAAGAGTAGAATGTATTTTATTAATTAAATTATCAAAGTAGTATATTATAGAAATAAAATAATCATAGTACAAATATCACATTAACAGTTATACAATTAATATAGAGCTTAGAAATAATTTGTAACAAAATGAAAACATTAATGTATTTCTTAAATACAATATTTTAATTAAAATACAGTATATGTAAAATGTACAGTATATCTTTGATGGACACACATCAAAATATCCAGTGATTTGAACTGAAATAGAAAGAAAACAATTTTTAATAAATGATAAATATGAAAATTGATCATTAATTAAGGGGTGTTGCGAAATGACATTTAAGGTAGGATAACATCAATATTTATAATAATAAAACAATCGATTGTAAAATATCTTAAATTCTAGAACTCTACACTCAAATTAAAATAGGTTCTTAAAAAGGATGTTACTTTAAAAAACTAATGAATTTAGAAAGTTATCTTTGCAGTTCTAAATTTCATAATAAGATGACCTTGACCTATTTAAGATACACATTTAAATACAGAAAATCATTAAATAAAATTATCATCATATGAAATATAGAATCTGCCAAAATATTTCTAATTTACAGTACCAAATAAACATTTTCAGAATAACCAAATTAATATAGAGATTGTGCAATAATATGAGATATTCAATATAACTGAAGGAGATGAAAATCAGTACAAAATAAATGAATTTATAGAAGTCGCACCAAGACACACCATGAGAGTTCTTCATTTCATCAGGATGTATAACAAACAGATAATTGAAAATCTAGTAAAGTCCTGTCTTCTCTTATAACAATTAATATGTTTACATGACAAAATATTTCTAGAATTCAATATTTTTTATACCAACGTAATTTAAGAATATGAATCTAAATCAATTATAAATTATCTTAGTCTTAAAGTTCTAATAACAAATAAACTGTATGACTGACTTTATATTATGGTTATATATGGTTTACTTTATAATTAAATAAATGATAATACGACATGATATCAAATTGTTAAATATCAAACAGATTTTATTTGATCAAAAATTATCTGTTAATGTTATTAATGTGCCAATACTAATTTTAAAAAACAATGTGTTTATACTGATAATCAAATTGAATCATTTTCCCTCAGTTAGCTAACACGGAACCTGTTTGATTTGCAATATATTATTAACACAGAATAATCTCAAAAGTATAAATAAATAAATTGGTTTGGGCGAATGAGTGGCCACATCTCTCAAAGTCTTTACCTAAAAGAAAGTACAGAAAACAACTTGAAGCCTTTCACATTCACAGTACATTTTTGTTGAATGGTATGTTATGGTTAGAATTCTTTTATACTTGATTGTTAACTAAATCAAATCAAGTGTTAAGGTGGGAAAAAGAGTATGCTGGAAGGCTTAGACTACAACATTATGTATTCAATAAAAAAATCCATTGTGCAGAATTAAATTTAAAAAAAAAGTAAAAATATGAAGAAAAAAATTCCCAATAATTATAGAAAAAGAGGTTTTAATTTAATAAAAGGAATACCATACTCATTGGACAGATTACATTCTATTATCATGAACACAATTCGTCAGACAGATTGGTTATTTATCTTAAATGCAATGTGTTGGCAACAGCCCAATGAATTGCATTCTTCAGTAAGTATTTGAGTAAATGTTTGAAGAATGCAATGTTGGTCAGGCTGTTGCTGATTAATTGCATTCCCCCAATAAATTGCATTCTTATATACAGAACACAATCTATCTAATGAATTGGGTTATTGATAATAGAACCCGATTCATCCAATGAATTGCATTCCTGATAAAACAACACAATTTTTCCAATTAATTGGATTAGACAGATAATAGAATGCAATTTATCTGATGAGGATAACATTCTTTAGAGGAATGAAATTTATTGTCAGCAGATATATGCACATCTTAGACTGTGCTATGTTTTTGAGGGATAAATGTGAGATATACAAGATATCTCAAAAGTAGTCAAGCCCAAATGAAAATGTTATAAATTCTGATAAAAGAAAATAATTATATATGTATTCTTCAGATAATAACAGTCTGTATATAAAACAATTTAAAACAACTTGCAACAATAAACATCTATTGTTTAAAATGTAAACATTCAGTGGTTCAGCCAATATTTTTCTATAAAAAGGTGCATAAATTGATCTATTTAATGCACTGAATACAGGGATTAAAATCAAGAATAAAATACTAGCAAAAACTAATGTCTTACCAAAAATGATAAGAAATTTAGCCAAGCATTAAAAAAGCTTGCAGTAATGAGATTTATTAAGTTTTACAAGATTGGATTGTATTTAAAATTATCATTTGTAAACAAAATAGTAGATAAATAACCATAAAACACTTTTACTAATATTGAAAATTTAATCTTATATCACTAAAGAAATAATAAATTCAAATACTTTACATATTTTTAAGGTTACAATTTTGGAAATATAAAAATATAATTAATTAAATTTCTTAATACCTAATAAAGAAGATTAGAATGTATGTTATTATGTATATTATGCAAACAGATAATTTATATGTTATAAGTGCATAAATGCATTATGCATATATGTTCATATAAATACATAGTGCAAAATCATTATCTTAAAATTTATTCATATGATATGTAATTCAATGTTCAAATTATGGACAGTAATAAGATCAGGTCTATCAAATGTATGTATATTTCTAGAATACAAAGTATATAACAGGTGATTTGGATAATATGAACAATATACCATTCCATGTATTTTGTACACTGAATGTTTTAGCCTTTTTTTATCCCTTTATATATAAACTATAAAGGCTCTGCTCTTTCTATGTTGCCAACAGTCAGTCATGTAGCAATAGGTTGCTGACAGTTGAACAATGTAGTGTATATCTTTAATTGTACTACATAACCAACAGTAATTAATAAATATAATAATGAGGTAGTAAAACAAAATTATTATATATATAATATTTAAATTAGTAGTTATACATATTAAAAGTAAATTAGCAATAGTAATATTAAATTATTGTATATATTAATAGTAGTACATATTAATAAAAGATTTTCAACAAACAACAATTACAACGATTATTATTCTGAAAGAAAACAGACTTCTATATACTAATATGCACAACTATATCAGGAGAATTATTGATTTATTCATCAATATTTGTATTGGGCTATATTTTATAATTTTGACAATTCTTTATTTTATAATTAAAAATCTTTATAATAAAATACAATTATTTATGCAAATAAAACTAAATATATACATGAATTAAAATACATAATATTATTTATAACAAATATTTGTAAACAAAAAATAATCTAATTAATACAGGTATAATATATTAAATTATATAAATATATTTTGTAAAAAATATACTTTTCAAATATGTTATTTACATACAATTGTACATTTTCTGTATTAATAGCTGTTGTCTATGTTTTAATGACAATGATATTATATGATAAATCAATAAATCTTCACTTAAAATTACAATGCCCAAAATAACCCAAAAACCTAAAATATGCACATTATATGAAATAACCTATAAGAATGATTATCAATAAATAAAAAATATTTTATTCAATGAGATTATTGAGAAAAAAACAATGACCTTAATAAATAGAATCCTGATAAAAATGAACATCAGAGCAAATTATGAATAAAAAAGTTTGTCATGAGCTGTTTGAACCCAACCCCAGCTGCATTAGAAATTAGACTACTTTATAATTAAATTTAACAGTATTTTAAAACTATATTTATTATGTTATGGTTTAAAAAAATAAAACACTATATTACATTTTGGTTAAATAGATAGGAGGATTATCACACAATTAAAATGTCTAAAGAACTTATGACTGCTTTGACCACTCACAAATAATCACCAGAAACACTCTTTTTGTGTGAAAAGTAGTGAATTAATAGTATGTTGCTATTTTAAGTACATGCATGCAAGTTACAAAAAATGTACACTCTGGTAAGTTTATGACTAATGCTTACATGACTTTTGAGAAAGTAATCTAGAAGATTATATGTTGTGATATTCATATTTATGACCTGACTACATTACTCAAAAGAAGTGCTTTATGAATTCATGAATGTTACCAAAGGTTTTTATGTGAAGTCTTGTTTGCCAGCAGCTTATAATAGAAGGCAATCTATATTTGCTTCTGTGAATCACACAAATCTGCAGCAGACTTCATGTATGATTTTATCTCAACATTATCCTGAAAACATCAAGAACTGACAATGAATAACATTAATTCCTCTACTGCAACTTGTCCACCAGTAAAAAATGCATCTGGCAAATGTTTGAATCTCATTTTATTAAAAATTCATTTAAGTAAAAAATTTGCCTTCTGATGCTTCTTTTTCAGTTGCACAGTCTATAAAAAATTGGATATTTAGGATCCTTAAGATTGCCATTCTATAATTCCTATTATGAATTAATAAAATGAAATTTCTATTCCAATTCATGAATTCCTGACTTGGTGACAATCATGCTATATGAAGGACTGAGACACCAGACTCTTTTTATATTTAAATATATAAGTAAATGTCAAGCATCATAATGCTATGAAATAATACTTGGCTTATATGGAATGCTGGCTGGACAATGTATTAATTTATATTTTTTAAAACATTCATATTAAGATTTTAGGCAATTTTTATTTTTTAATGTTTTTATTTATGTAAATTACTCTTTTTGTTCTGATATTGGGGCCACCATAAACATTAACAAAGAGAAATTGCCTAAAATTTTATGTGTGGTGCTATTGCAATAGAAAAAAGATATGGAAATATTAATATTTTTTAATATAAAATAATACATTATTCAGTCTGCATTCTATTAAAGCCAAGTATTTTTTTATAATTACTTTTTATTCTGGTATTGGGGCCCCCATAAAATTTTTTTAAAAATAGGGCACCACATCCACTGAATCCACAGGCCTTAAATCAACTGAAAACTGTGGATTTACTTAAGATTCTCATCCTTGTATAAAGTTGGGCTCAGCAGGCATAACATCTTTCCAATAATTGTTATAAATTAATGTGCTTTTCTCAGCCTAATTAATAATTATTTATTAATTAAAGACAGTAAGTAACACAGTATGCTATAAAAAAATCAATAATATCAGTAAAAAAATCACCTGGTATATCAAAATATATCTGGATATCACAATTACTAAAATAACTAAAATCTTACAATTGTACATTTAAACAATATTACATTATTAATATAAAAGTTAGAAAATATACAAACCTTGATTTTAGATGAATGCATATTATGAAACCACATCATCATCTGATACAGATGGAGATAATTTTGCCATTTCTATTTTAGTAATATGTTTTCCAGGCACCATTGCAAGTAACAACATACGACGAAGATCATCATATTGAGAGTCAGATGGACGAGGATATTCAGTACATGAATTTAATACAATGTTACAGTCTCTATCAGTACACAATAGTTTTCCCTCTATACAACGACCATCAGATACATGAACACGAAGTACCTTATTATATAAATTACTAAAATAGTCTTTCGCTTCAGGGTTAGTCATAGTCATTTTTGTTGACAAGCAAATCTCGTAATTATTTACTATAATACTTATTATAACAAAACAAAAAAATATTTTATTATTCTTTATTTTATATTTGCCGTATTTCCTGTATTATAATATATCTACTTTATATGATATTTATAGTTATAAATACGTAACATATAATCATAAATATTCATTTTAAAATTTAAGATTTAATGAAAATTATTTTTATATGACTAATTTCTCTTTTATATTCAATGCAAAATAATATATTCCTTCTGAATTTTCACACACGTCGGTACATTATATTATATAATAAATCTTAAATTTTGATTTTACGTACAATTAAACACATGTTTCAGGTTTGTAACGTATTTTATATATTTTTGTTACTTATGCAGAACAACAAATATTGAATAATTTATATATATCTAATAAATCAACATCACAAACATGTACGAACCAAGACAATTGTTGATTTTACCAACATAGCGTCCACACTATATTATTTTTTTTGTCGTGAAATTGCATTTTGTATAATGGTTTAACTCACAAGTACGTACATGTCTAACTATGATTAATACACAGTAGAATTCGATTACAACACACCACAAGGTTGTGAAAAGTAAATAAGATATTAAGCATTATTTATAATAATAAGTTTAAGCTAAAGCTAACGTTTTTGTAAGTTTAAACTTACATTTATATTTAT
>JAUZNC010058270.1:0-11562 GCA_034780395.1 Vannuccia rotundouncinata | reverse complement strand
AGTGGAGGTAATGTCAATAAAATGAAGAGATTTCTCCTTAGACTGGACACATCGATGAGGACCCACCTTAATGTGTGGGATTGTTGGCATAAATGTTGGCTCAATAATAAAATCTGATGAAAAAGCCATGTAAGAGAGATAATAAAAATAAGAGAGAGAGAGAGAGAGAGAGATACGACCGTCAGCTAGCTCGTAAGGGAGCAGAATGAATACAGACTTCCTTATATAAAAAATGAGGGGGAGTGGGGGGTCACGTGACCCTCTCGACCAATCAGGAGCCAGCTAGGTCACGCGAACCTCTCGATCAATCAGAAGACGAATTGGTTGAGATATCATCATCTCCTACTACTCTTATGAAATTAGACCTCTTTTAAAATTCAATTATATCCATTATTTACCGTTAATTTGAAACTTTAATTACAATATTCTAAAAACCGTATTTTTAGTGTTTAGAATGGTATATAATAAAGTATAATTCAATAAAAGGGAACGTCACAATCTTTAGTTAAAGACAACAATAATATTACTATTTTGCATATAAAACCAATGTATTCTATAAATAGATATCATTTATCCAGTCTTGGGATTTCCCTCAATGCGCAGAAAATTCAACAGCATTTCTATAGACATGCCGCTTCTATCTTATTTATATTTCTATGTTTTTGTCTAGAGCTCTTTAAAGTCATAAACTTGATTTTTGGTGAATTTTTTATTTCAGAATTTCAAAGTATAACATGTTTTCTTGCTTGTCTTAAGATATTATGGCTGGGAAATACTTATAAATGTAAAACAAAATTTTTATAATTATTGCTTATTCATAATTTTCTATATTGCCCCATATTATTATCTATATTCGTGTAAAATTTTGTGAAAAAAATACATACACTTTCATAATTTCAAATGCTCATAAATATTTTTCTATATTAAAGATATAAACTTGCGGTTATTTGCATAAGAAAGGTCATTTTCCATCGAATATTATATAGATATAATAACTCATTTTTTAAAAAAACCTTTAAGTGTGGTGTACAAATATGGCTTTTAGGTACAGGTATTTAGGCTTACAGGTACAAATAATCATTTCAATTTTACACTCTACAATATACTTTTCCTATTAAAATTTGTCAAATATTCAATGATAACATTTTGTATAGTAATATATTTATATATTATACATAAATTATATTCCATTTCTTTGTTCTTTTTTTTCAGGTGAAATTTATCAAAGTATTTCATACCAAACTAGGATTTCTAAACAATCAAATTCCAATTTTATACCCCACGTTTGTGAGGCTATCTATACATTTTACCATAGATTTTATTATTTTATATTATTTATATATTATTTTCTGCAATTGTATTTTGCCATTACTTTTCATATTAAAATTATGTACAACTTGATTAATTCTTAAATACCAACAATTAGTTTTTAAAAATATATTTGTAAAAAATTTTTGTAACATAAAATATTATATTTATAATTTTTAAATATATATCTCAATTATATAATTAATCAAAATTATAATTTCTGCAATGCCTAACAATAAAACGCTTAACAATAATAGATATTTACAATTTTTTTAAATATTTTTAAATTTCACTGTAATATTCATATAAGGGTAGTAATTGTAAAAGACGGCGGGGGCGGTAAAAATCCTTTTAAAGATTGCGACTTTCTGTGAAAATATGAAAATTTTATAAATACTATAATATATAAAAATATTTAGCAAATGAATATTTAACATATTCATAAATGTTTTTTCAGCTATATTTTTTATAACCGAATTTACTGAATGATTGCAATAATATTAAGTAAATGATAAAGTAATCCTTGATCCTCGTATCTTTTGGATCCTTACAGATTAAAATTATTATTATTTTGTTTGAATGAAAGTACCTCATATTTAAATTTGAACATATATTATAAATAATTCACATTACAAAATAATTGTAAATTTATATTAAAAAAAACATCAGGAGAATGTTTTGGTAATTTAGATATTCAATCTGTTTCAGGACACAAATCATTAAAAGCACTTGGTATTTACAAAAGAGTAGATCCGAAATGAGCAATTATTAAAGCAGTTTTTAATATGTTTAATCGCTCTCACCTCTAAAATACCATATTACCGGCAACATCTACTACATTTGATGATGATTAGGATAAGTTATCACAATTCGTCATAGACGATTGTTTGCCAAAGATTCTGGGAAACATTGTCGATGATGTTCCATGAAATGGTCCTGTTATATGATCCAACAAGCATACAAAATGTCACCATCATTATAATTACTACAAAATGTAACAATGTTAACGTATCCAATGTTTTCGTGTTGCACTGACGATAATTTGTTATTTACCTTGTTAGTGATAAATGACACATTTTAATGGTTTATTGAATCGTTGCGAGGCGGGATATAATAGATCTCATTGATACCGCCCAGGCGGGATTCATTAATAATGATTAAATTGTTAATGAATATTTCTTTGAAATACACTGTATTGATTTAAGCATTACGATATCTTTGATAACTAAAATTTTGAATGAAATGGTAGAATTAAAGTTGTAGAATATAGTATGACTATTTTAATAATATTATTTATTGTTAAAAGATAATTATTTTTTGAATGGTATATTGTGTAACAATTGAAAATTTGCATTGTTTTACTAATTCATTTAATATTTATGCTTAAACAAGCGCATTGTTTAAGGCAAGTTTAAGCTCAATGAAAGGCCAACCTCATACATAATAACAACATTGTTTATATGGATTTAATTACATCAATACTCAAAACAATTTTGAAGTAATAATTTTAATCTTTAAAATAATTTTCTACTTTCTAAAAAAAGATGGCTATTCAAAGTTTAACAATATCTTTGTGATCTATGGTTATTTATTTCACACTTATTTTAGAGAAATCTATAAAATATTATCTAGAGATATTACACTCAATTCATTTATTTAATATCTGAGGATAGTTCATAGATTTATCCTAAATAAGTGTATACTATCATTATAACATATTATAGACATCATAATCAAATATGTTTAATAATTTGAAGTTAATAGTCAATATTAGTAATGTTTTATTAACAATTCATTAATTTATTTTATTGACATATCTATGTATTCTTCTGTTAATAAAAGTATATAGTTGATGATATTTGAATATATCATTACTTGTTATATAAATGAGTGTAATTAAAAAGTTCAATTTAAAAATCAATAATAAATATGTTTTTATTAATCAATTATTATAATTATATATAATATTTCATATTTATGTACAATGTCAATAATAAAAATATATGATTGATATTAAATCTTTTAATAATTAAATTTCTTAAACTCTATACAAAAATAAGTGAATAAGAAATGAATGAATTTAAATAAAAAAATGAATATTAGCTCAATATTATATTAAAGGATTTATGTTTTAAAGCAAACATAGATATAAAAAAATACATTATAATTTTATAAACTGATTTGGATTTCCAAGAAATATGACTTAAAGTGATAAACTTAATACTAGGCAAAAGAAGCAAGGACTGATTTTATTTTTTTTCATATTATTTTACCAATATAAGAATTATTTTGCCATATAAATTATTTCTATTTAATTATAGTTTATTGCTAATCAGTGCTAATTTTATGATAACTAATTAGGCCATTCATTTAATTAATACCTAAACAGCATTTTGAAAACTCATCCAACAGTGGACATTATGCTGCCTGTATTAAAAATAATAAAAATAGTTCCTATTATAATGATGAAAACTCAAACTATATCCAGTTTACAAATGTTAATGTTGTTATTATTTCCTTGAAGCTAAGTTATCTCTTAAACATAAATAATTTTATAATGAAATTGAGGTAACATTAATTTTTTATTTCATATATTTTAGGTTTTAGCTAACTTACTTTTTACCATTTTTAGTTATAAATAATTGTAAATTTTTTTTTATAAAATATATACATTACTAAATATATAAAAAGAGCTTATTTGTACAGAGTTGTCCAAATATTACCATTATTATTCATAAAGAAATATTTAACATAGGTATATACAGTCTAATCTGGCCAATCAAAACTACTGTCTAATCAGAACAAAATTTTAAATCTTGATTTTTCTGCTTATTAATACAATGTTTCAAAAAGTGGCTAATCAAATCACTGGCTAATGTGAATTATAAACAGAATTTGTAGAATGGTCCCTATATCTGCAGTATATTTCACATTGGCTAATCAGAAAAGTTTATCTACACTATTATGTATATAGTATCCAAATAAATCCAAGGATATTATTTTTTTAAATATAAACCTATCTAAACTATGCCAATTATTGACATGTATAGGGTGAGACTATTAAAAACAGCTTATTTAATTGCATCACCTATTCAAATAATGGGAACTGCATGACACCATTGTGGGCGTCATTGTGTGTACTACAATGCAAATCACAGTCCACGTTTTATATTCTATATTGGGGATAAACACCATTGCATAAGAGTGGAATTTTATAATTAATGAAACTGCTAAATGCTTGTATCATAATATATTTATTAAGTTTCAATACAAATGTCTAAAGTAAATCTATCTAATTCCTTATAAGCAATATAAGCATATTATTTTAATCTTCTAATTTTAATTTAACAATCATGTAGACCATTTTAATTTTGCATTATCAATTCATCTATTATAGTGGATATAAGTTATAAGGCAAGCATTGCATTTTTCCATGATCTAACAAATATTGTTTAACATTATATAAATCTTGAAATGTAATACATTTTATCATAAATACAATTATCATGGAGAAGAGAAGACATACTGACCTAACACTGCAAGATAAATGGAAAATTATTAAAGAAGGGGAAAAAGGAGACACATATTAAGAGATTACAAAAACTATTCGGAATTGGTAAATCTACCATTACAAATACAAATCGGTTTAACTTTTAAACAAATTATAATGGAGAAATATTAAGTTAAAAGTTGTTCTATTAATATAATATTATTAATATTATAATTAGCTATCATAAGTTCAAATATACTATACTAAAAATCGATTTTCATCTAATCAGAATGAAAACACTTGCATTTTACCTGTTCCAATTGGCCGGAGTAGACTGTAATAAAATAACAATTAAAAAATAACCATACAAATTTTATTAAAATGGTTTATATAGTTAAATGAAATTATATATAGACAGGATACTTAATTCTAATTCAAATTTGTGGAAAAAATCTAAACTAATGAATTAAATATTATTTAAATATACAGGAAGTACACTTTATAAAATTGCAGTTAAATAGGAAGAATAAATTTATTTAATGTGTAATTTTTGTCTAATTATGGCTTTACAAAATCAGTATTTTGATTATAAAAATAATTATAATAATATTCAAAATGGTAATTTACCAATAAAGGATTATTTTTTATATGTTTGTGATAATTTGAGCTGTTTAATGATTTGAGTATACAAGTTATACATAAATTTGCTGATAAATTTGTTTGTATTATGCATACTTACATAAAACATATATGTACTAGTGTAATATGCAATATGTTTCTTAATCACATATATGTATACAATATGGGTTTGTTCTTATTTTTATGAATTTAGGTTGATAAAATCATTTGATTTCATCTTGGCATGATGATTTTATTTATTGGATTCCACTGTATAAGAGCTTTTTGAGTAATTATATAATTAAAACCATACAAATAAAATTTATATTATTTAAACAGTTCCATACATATAAGCTGCACCTACTTAATAAAAAACATGATAAATAAGTGTGAACCATATTGATGTTTATAGGTTAGATGTAGAATATGATAAAATATGAAATGTTAAGAATATCTAATCAATATTATTTAAATATTTATAAATCTTCCTTAAAACGTTATATTTAGTTTTTAACTTTGTGTATCTTTCTGTATAAGATTTTATAAGAAGATGAAGACGTTCAGAATTAATGGTAGATTAAATTATCCAACTATTTAAAAATGGATAAATATATAAAAATTTATTGAATAAATGAGCATAATATTTTTTCTTTGATAAGTTTTAAAAAGCAAAAAGAATCTTTCATAGATCATCTTTTCAAATTATCTAAAAAGATTTAGTTTGAGAGAGGTTTGAAATGCACTGTTAACTACTAATTCAATACTTCTATTTTAGAACAATATGATTTTGTAATAAATTGCTTAAAATTAGTTCAAATCTGTGATTATGTTTCTTACTTTATTGAAAGTCCTCTCTTGCTTGAATTTTGATAGATTCTTATCTTTATATTCAACAGAAGGTCTGATTTAGCAAAATTGCTTTGTATCTAAAATATTTTAATAACATAGATCAAAATTATTTTTATATATACTTTATATGTTTAATAAATAGATCTTATTTTCTTACATAAATTTTTTTCTTAAACAAGAACATAAATTCTAACTATTTATAATTTTTAAAGTCATTAAGAAGTCAAAAGAAAATTATGCATGCCTCCAATAATTCTTCAACAGTTGCAAAAATGAATAAAAGCTAAATATTACAAAACTATTTTTAATATTAATCTGGAGTATAACTATATGAACTGTTAGAATCATTCACTTTTAATAGAAACAATTTACACAAACTTTAAAGCAGCAATGATGTGACCTCCAAATACCCACTCCCCTCACAATTAACACAAACTTTAAAGCAGCAATGGTGTTACCTCCAAATACCCACTCCCCTCACAATTTACACAAACTTTAAAGCAGCAATGGTGTGACCTCCAAATACCCACTCCCCTCACAATTTACACAAACTTTAAAGCAGCAATGGTGTGACCTTCAAATACCCACTCCCCTCACAATATTCAATGTGTGTGATCTTCCTTTTCCTTCGCTAAAGTTTTTTTCTCCACATTCTAACACAATGTTTTATCAAAGAGCTCTCACTTGGGAACTTTCTGGAAAATTCTTGGTGAAGATCATCTTTGCTTCAATAATTTATCACCCTTCTTTTTATAGTATCAATTAATATATCATAAAAATTAAATTATTCAGAGAAATGATTATTTTTGTGTTATTTGAACAAACTATTTTTTACAGAATGCATTATATTAATTACAAACTTGTTAAAACATATTTTATAAATGTAGATACTCAAGACCACTATTTATTCACAGGTCTCACATGAATTTGATAAACTTAAATTAAAAAAAATTAAAAACACAACACTTCAGACACCAAGAATTATCCTGATAGTCATTCAAATAATTATTTCCTTATGATGTTTATTTATTTAAATACATTTTAAATGAATTTTATTTATTCAAAAACAAATTATCTGAATCAGATTTTTGAAACTTCTTGTTTCCTTTGTCAATCATTTTCAGGTTAACATCTGTGAAGATTAGCAGTACCACAGTTCAATACCATAAATAAAATTTACCTTTCTTCCAATATGAAAATATCTTCAAAACAAGCATACAGTCATGAATTCATTGCACATCTTTCTCCAACTTGTTGTTGAATCATTGTCAGGTCATCCTTACTGACTTCTTAAAAACTAAAAAAATTATTTTATTACATTTCGAACATTTTAGTTTTGATCATTGAAAAGATTAATTCTATCGCTATTATAAATCAAGTTTTAAAAAGTTTCACCAAATAAAAATTCGGAGATAAATGTTCACTATTTAAAATATCAGTTTATGTTCTTCTTAATACCCAACAATTTTTATTTCTCTGTTAAACAAGCAGAGTTTTGCAATAAAAAGACGTCCTCCTTTTCCCGATAAACTAGATTTAAAAGACTCCAACGGAGGTGAAGGTATGAATAAGACAACTCCCTCTTGGTGGCTGGCTGGTGACACACTTCATTCATTGTTTCATGGTGATGTGGACATTCTCACGAACTACTTCATCACCTGCGTCCTTCTCTCTGCTGTCATTGTTGCCAGCATCCACCTCTACGAACACCTCATTCAGTTAAAGCTACAACCGCACAATGGTGTCAGCAACCACTTGGCCAACTCTTCAATCTATGCTAATCATCGCTGTCAGATGGAGGAAAAACCAGCCGAAGCCGACAGCAGCCACTCCTTCCAGCAAGTCAAGTTCCCCGTGGACTGGTCGGCTGGGGATGTGAAGCCTGACACCTGGGCAGCGATCCCCACGCCACAAGGAGGGCCAGGGGACAGCTGTGCATGGCTGAATTTGATGATCACCTGGTTCTATTTGAATATGCCGACCTCTCCTGTCTGGATCAATGCCTGGCTAATGGCTATGAATGTTCAGCTCGTCAAACACCCGCAACTAATCAAAGTGAGGAACCTGATTATTTTCACTTGTTTACAAAACCGGTGGTAGCTTCTTTCTTTTCAGCCTTTGTTGTCTTTTATTGCCGGCGTCTCGCTGATAATAAGTTGCCTACTTTAATAATAAATAACACCTCTGTTCGCAAGATAGATTGTTAACTTCCGGCTCTCTAACCAGGCAAAGTACACTGCTTGCTTCTATCGTCAATAATTCATGGTTCATCTCTATCCATTGATGATATATCTGGTTTATGATGCAGTGAGATCAAACAATTTGATCCTGCGGTACCTTGCAATGTTTGCAGTTCAGCTCCATTTCATTTCTCTTAATGTCTCTCTATTCTAAGGTTTTATCAATCAAACTCAAAGTTTTGCATCTCGAAGAATTCTTTGAAACATCCTATTTGTCTCTCTCGAACGATTCTTTTTCTTTCTCTTCCTTCAAATTCTCCTCTATTATTATAATCATTACATTATCATATGCAAGTCACTACACGTAAGTGAATAACCAAAGTTCTCGCTCATGACGGTAACGCCTTTTCCAGATAACTCGATTCCCATACCAACACATCGACCATACAGAGAATTCTCTTAATTACGAAATAACTATTTAGAAACTCTCGCTTGTATTATAGTTAAAACAAATCGTTAAAATTGGGGCTAGATTTTTACCGGTTTTGTTTTGAAATTTATATTTTATTTAAAAACTTTTTAACACGAATGATTTGTTAAAATTTTCTGACTCTCCAGATATTTTATTATGTGAAATAACATTTTATATTTCCCAAGCCTAAGGCCCGACATTATTGACCAAAGATATTTTCACTCGTTCTTTGAGAGAGCCGAAGATATATCCCTGAAAGGACTCGAGTTCCCCTTGGTCAAATTGTGGAATGTGTCGCTTAAATAACCAATAATTCTACAATAATTGATTCGATACTTCATCTCTACATTTCGACTCTGCTCTAAAGCGTGTGCTGATGTTGACCATGTTTATATCGAAATGCAGAAATTGGAGTATCAGCTAAAACC
Organism: Vannuccia rotundouncinata; assembly: GCA_034780395.1. Lineage (NCBI taxonomy): Eukaryota > Metazoa > Platyhelminthes > Proseriata > Coelogynoporidae > Vannuccia > Vannuccia rotundouncinata. The sequence continues at coordinate 2,217 of JAUZNC010058270.1, read as the reverse complement.
GGATATTTGTTAAAAAAAATGTTTCACTTTTCAATTTGCATCTTAAAACGCTGTTTGAGTGTTAAAGTGTTTCTAATTCACGCCCATTTTTATTCTGACTTTTGCTGATGATAAAATAATTGTCTACAATTACAATAAAAACATTATCAAAAGAAATTTTCCACCGAAACTCTTCTGTATTGAACAGTCAGTCCCATTTTTGATTCCTTGTCCATTATAAATACTTCGTAAATACAACATGCTTCTTCCTAGAGTGGTTGCTACTGACAACACACACAATTAATGCAATAAAACACTATATATAAAAGCAATGTTGCATGTTTCCTGCATTAACTAATTTCTGTTTTTGGAGATTTCAGTTTATCGATCGGTTATTTAAAATAGTTTTTTCTGAAGTTTCTTACTTTTCTAAGATTGGAATATTCTGTATCGTTTTCTCGTATTTTAACTATCTAGATGAATCTAAATCTATAAGAATAACATAAAACTATACTTAACCTTCAATTTGTTATTTGTTTTAATACTTGCGCAATTTGAATAATTATAATTATTTGTATTTTTGCATTCTCCCCACTTTAGAAGGTGTAAATGAATTGATACCTGATAGAAAACACATTAAAAGAAACACATAGACCTATAATATCGAGCAATATCTTTGCCTAATCCATTATATTTAAAGAGCCATCGCATTTAACAGCTGTCTGAATTATTCCATGACTCGAACTAACACGCATGTAGCGTCGATTATCTTCGATAGTTATCACGAGTTATCTTTTGCTAAATAAAACTGACGAGTTCAATCTTTTTTATTTCTTACTTATTTTGTTTAAAACTGTTCTAAACCTTTATATATTTTCTTTATATCAAAATTGGGTCTTTGCATCTTTGAAAAGATATCAAATACTCTTTGGACATAATTCAAAACACAAGCCAGTTTCGCTGACGTCTTCGCCGGGATATATTCGCCTCTTTTTGACTTGTAGACGAATATGTGGATGCTGTTTGACCACGTGCTACACGGAAGTCTGCCTCCGCGTGTCACCAACTTGAGAGTTGTCTCAGGAGAGAGCACCCAACATTTGGTGAGTTGGCAGTCCTTTATATTAATTCCTCGTGTTCTAATACCAGCGGTGATTCACCTCCTTAGGAGTACGCGCCACCGTATTAACAATGGACTCAAGATAATGGTTTCTATGACAACCAAAGGTAGCTCGACGGTTTAATTATTCGTAGTTGTGTCGATTTTAAATTCAACCTTTTCTTCTTCTATAAGTTTCGGTTTTCATAACTTGAAATCCAACCGGTTTTAATGCAATCTTTGTTTAGAATTATTTGGCAAACAGGCAGAACTTCTTCACTCTACTTCTGGAGATCGATATTAGCATAGAAAAAGGGGAGTGTAGGTAGTTGTGTGTGCGCAGAATACTCGTGTTGTGCTTCTTCCAGGGGTCTGTTCAACATGCAAACAATTGTGACACAATTGTGGAGCAGGAGGAAGACTTGTTGGTCATGCGATAGACTGCATTCCACTGTGAGCAGAGGACCAGATCTTTGGCGTGACTTCAGAGGGCGTTCTTGAAGGGCTCTTGACTGGAACATCTCTTATAATCTCTTAATTAGCAGGAAATATAACTATCTCGATAATTATAGTGTTTGATTGATAGTTGATTCTCGTGTGAAATGTTTAACCATAATTCTATAATTGTTGTGTTTATTCAAAACCATAAACTCAAGTTTTTAGAGTAACTCCGGTTATTGTGGACATCTTAATGCAGTCAGAACCATAAACACAAGTTTGCAGAGTAACTCCGGTTATTGTGGACATCTTAATGCAGTCAGAACCATAAACACAAGTTTGCAGAGTAACTCCGGTTATTGTGGACATCTCAATGCAGTCAAAACCATAAACTCAAGTTTGTAGAGAAACTCCGGTTATTGTGGACATCTCAATGCAGTCAAAACCATAAACACAAGTTTGTAGAGTAACTCCGGTTATTGTGGACATCTTAATGCAGTCAAAACCATAAACACAAGTTTGTAGAGAAACTCCGGTTATTGTGGACATCTTAATGCAGTCAAAACCATAAACACAAGTTTTTAGAGTAACTCCGGTTATTGTGGACATCTTAATGCAGTCAAAACCATAAACACAAGTTTTTAGAGTAACTCCGGTTATTGTGGACATCTTAATGCAGTCAAAACCATAAACACAAGTTT
>JAUZNC010058269.1:0-11563 GCA_034780395.1 Vannuccia rotundouncinata | reverse complement strand
ATCAAATGTATTCCTAAAAATGCATTCATCTTCGGTATGTCGCAAGGCATCCTTTTCTTCTGAAACAATAAAGTGAAACAATTCGTCTTCCTGATAAATTTACGGATCTTACAAGTTCATCATGAATGACGGATCAGGAAACATATGGAAAGATTCCATCTCTGTTTCAGGATGAGCTCCTCGTTTGATACCAGATCTCAATGTAAACACGTTTTTCCTGGTGCCCTTCCTCTTTGTATGTTTTCGTTTACAGGAGCATGTGTCCACTATGTACCATTCTTGCTGATATGGACTTCTACAACTAGTAGATGTTGAGGTTATTGAATGGCAGGTTGCTGACTATCATTGTTGTCCTGGCTGTCATCACTGTCGTGTGCTGAGGGATCCTCGGCTTCATCACTTATGACAAACAGAACATCTTTGGGAAGAAAATCATAAAAGGAATCATCCAGTTATATCTGAAATTACAACAGAGCTATTATTTATACAAAAACAAAATGGAATTCTAGAAAAACTTGGAATAGTCCGGTTGCCAAATCCAATTTTTTGGCTGAACCTAGAAATTTAATGCAAAGTTTTTTTTATTGATTTTGGTAGCCCAGGGACTACTCTTTCAGAATCTGCCGAGTGCACTCCGGGCACCATTGAGCGTTTTGAGAAATTGAAGATGGCGTCCAAGATGGCCCCCTTTTCAGATAACTCACTATAACTCAGTTAGTATTTGACCTAGGATGATAAGCTTGGTGTCTAACCATATGTTTTGAGGGGCAAGGAATCCATTGAAACTGTTTGACTGGTTGGGGATTGCATCATAGGGAAATCCAATATGGCTGCCGTATTACAAAATTAAAACAAAAACAAACAAATTCACTATTATATTATATGTTGATTGAATTATAATTATAATATACTAGAATAGTAATTGAAAAAGTATTAATTGTTCCAGCTACAGAAAATCATTAAAAATGTTTGTTTTCCAAACATTGAATTAGTGGTACAGTAATTAGGACAGCTAAGTAAGATTCCTGCAACTTGTAGAATACAAATTGTTTTACAAATTACTTGTTTGAAGGTAATGAAAGTAAAATCTCATAGCTGTGACATATTTAGAAAATGATATAAAATATATTGAAATTTCTGAAAAATCTAAAAATCAACAAGTATAATCATCAACAAATATTTTTTTTGTTTTTTTTTGTGAAAATTTAAATATTTGGTTACTACTATTCAAATACTATTTTAAACGAGGATTTTGGAATCTTTATAATTCTAAAAAATCATTTTTATTGTATTTTAAAAATGGCAATTATATAAATTTTGCTATTTTATTTAATTACAATTAACATTCTTTTAATGGATATTGTGAATAAAAAACAGAACTGTGTTGATATTAACCTACAATTTTTAAATAATACAAAAGCTGCAAGGGATTTTGCATTATTATTTTAGAAAAAATAAAAATATATTATAAATTATTAGTTGTGACACTACACGAATTTCATACTCGAATGTTTATTTGTGTCAATAAAATAAGCTTGTTTAGTTTAGTTGATATTTACAAAAAAATCTGAAAAACCTATTTAGTTGTTTATATTTTCTCCTGAAATCTATCTTATGTACAGTTTTCGCTTTTCTTTGAAATAAAAAAGTAAACTTTAATAATAAAAGCAATATAGTTTAAAATCGAAATTTTATACTGCCGGAAGATGTGCAGTTTATTATGCGATACAGTTAACGAATTTACTTCACTAATTCTTTGCCTAATTTAAATAAACTTTGTTTGTGTTTATAAAAACAGAATTCAAAAATAAAGTTGGTATGATCTACAATATTTTCTCGATTCTTCTTGATAAAAACAGAATATCTAATATGGTGTAGTGAATCAAACAGACACAATGAAAAATATTTAGGATTTTAGTTACAGTAAAGTAAAACAAAAAACATGTAAAGGTGTGTTTTATTTATTTATGTTTTATTTATGATTAATATATTACATGTTTTAATAATATCCGACATTTCATTTATGTGTAAAAATTAAATTTTCGCTTCTGGAATTCACTAGATAAAAAAACAGAAGTTTCTTTGACTATTCTCTTTAGTATAAAATTTATGTGGAAAATATTTTAAATAATATCATAATTTTTAGATAAATGAACCTTCTAAATATAAAGTATGTGAAAGACATAACTGTTGTTAGAATTTTTAATTTAATATTGTTTGTCTTTGCATCTTCTATCGTCTATTAATCAGTATTATTCTCCTTTGAGTTTTCTAATCAAAGGACAGCTATATTAATGGTTCATAATTAATTGAATGTTATAATTTAAAACAATTTTTAATCATATATTTACCATGATCCAATTTAATTTAATTTTATTTTGTTTTAAAATTAGTTTTATTTATATCTAATTAAAAATTTAATTAACAATAGAAGATTCTCCCTTTGAAACATGATAAAATAAAATAATAGAAAATAGCAGAAATCCTGTTTTGTTCAAAAAAATTAAATGTTTTAATGCAACACAGTCCACTATATATTATCAGCTTTTTATTTCCAACTATGTACACAGTATACGTTTATACAAAATATTATATTATTTGTCCTTTATAATAGCAATAGAGGATTATAGGCAAACAGATGTTCTAAATAACAAACTCAGTGAACGAAATAGAGATAATTATAAATACAAAGACACAATTATATAATTTTTTTTCAAAAATTTGGATTTCAATATAGGTATAACAATGCTTTAATAATTTAACGTTTTAAACTTTTAGAATTGACAAAATTAAATACATCTGTACGGATATAAAAGCATTCATTAAAGTTTATCAAAATTCATAAAATTCTTTAAAACTATCTTTATGTAGATGGCATGTCCTGTCATCTTAATGGGAGGTTAACACGAAGCAAATTTCGATTTTTAAAATAATGTTTAATTTATTATTGTATATGAAATATATAGTCAGTTACAGTTAATAGTGTGTGCATACATTTACATAATTATATATTTTAAAAATAATTACCATCTGCAAAAAAAAATTTTCTGCATAGTTCTATCAATTTTATGCTTTGTTTCTGATAATGTTTTGTTGATTATCTCTGCCATATTATTCCTTTTCAAAGCCGGCGGAGGAACACACGAACATTTGTGTCAACTGTGTAAAGGGAAACATGAGGATTTGAGTGTCATGCATCAGTTTCATGTTCTCCCTCGTTATTTGTCTTTTTGTTCTTTGAGTAGATGGGCTGATAAAGAAACAACAGTCTTGCTTACAAAGGAAGTTTACTGTTCTGAATCAACAGATTGATTCCTTAGAAGAACTTCTGAATTGATATCAAGTCAAGATTTTCTCTACTTACATTCTTTAGTTCTTTAATTACTGTGCAACAATAGTTACTGTGTCATGGGCAATCATAAGAAAAATGCAGAATGACACATTTTTTAATTACTAAATTTTACAAAGCGGATAAAAAACGATTTTTCGTGTTGATCTATAAAATATGTAAAATAATAAAATAAAAATTGTCACTATAATCAGAATCCTATATTGAATAAATTCTACATTTAATTAAACAAATCGATCCTATAAATTGAGAAAATTGATATTATTAATTATTACTTTATTAATTTGCCTTGTGTTACTAGGTGTTTTGCAAAATGAACCATTTCGTGCAGTTCGCAACACACATGGCAAGTATTCTTAACATGCTCGTGATCAGTATTGAACGATATTTGGTGATAATCTTCCCAATTCATTTGCGAGTTTTGCGCTCACGATCGGTCTATTTGTGCATTGTGGCTCTCATCTGGTTTCTCTCGATTCTTCTTGGACTCCCTAACCTCCTGGCGAATACCTTCGTGGTGGACTCTTATAACAGGACAAGTTGCAAAGACCAGAATCTTATCGATCGGAAGTCTTTCCATACGGCGGTATTCATCGTTCTCTATCTTCTACCGTTGGTCACAATGTCCTTGCTCTACGGCCAAATGTGTTGTGTCCTTTGGAAGAGCACAACACAACTGCGAGTCAACTTTACCGTGAGACAGCGTCAGCCGATCAGCACAACGGACACAGCGGACAGGAACTCAGCTGTCGATGGAAAGTTACTGATCGGCGGCTCCAGTAAGTGCTGCTCCAATAAAGGGAACAAGGATACATTGCACGTGTCCTGTTCGGACCATCATCAGGGCCAGAAACGGTGTCTCTGTAATGAACCGAAGTCGGTTGAATCAACGAACAATGAGGACCGGAAATTGCAAAATGCCACTGTGGTGTTTAAAACAGTTCGAAGATTTTCTCGAACTAACTTGTCGGACAGGACTTTGCAAAGTCGACGTAAAGTGATAGTTATGCTTATGGTTGTAGTTCTAATCTTTGCACTGAGCAAGCTCCCACGCCACATTTGGTCCTTTATTCTTTTTAATGGTGGGATTGGCGGATATAATAATGAATTGTTTGGTTACTGTTTTCCCCTATTTGCGTTTCTATGTATGTTTATGACGAGTGCCATCAATCCAATGATATACTTTATCTTTTCGGGTACTTACAGAAAGTCCTTTTTGGAAGCTTTATCATGTTGATGTTAATCATGATTTTTAATTATTATCACATTTATTAAACTTATTGTTATAATTATCCCCTTTTATAAGGAATATTAACAATTAATTTTGTTTGATTGTTTCTTGCATTATCATATTTCCAGACTGTCTCATATGTTACTGAAATACTGTATTAAAACTATTTAAATGAAATTTCTGTTACAAATATAATTTTGATTTATGTGAAACATGTTCAAATTTCAAACATTTCAAATGCTTTTGTGTTCACATTTACTATATTTAATCTAATTTTACGAATATAAATGATTCTAATTATTTTGTTTGTATGAAATATTATGTATATATGTATTATACATATATAGTGGTTTCTTTAATATACTTTTTGTATGAATTGTAGTGATGTACTGCTAAAGTATTTAATTTTTACCTGTAATGACTCATCCTAAAATGTTTATTCTATAGATGTTGTTTTATAGATGTTCTATTCTATTGTCTTGTTATTATTTTTTTGTTGATAATTTACTAAAGTATGCTCTTTTTGTTTGACTAATTGAATTTACATTGACTATAATTTGTCTAAAATAATAATTATTGTATTATAATAATTATAATAATTTGGACTTAAACTTCAACTTACTTATGACGAATTAAAGCAAAATTACAATTTTAAAAGTATTTGAACTCAAAGGAGGAATATTTGAAATTGTAAGAATATTTCCAAATATTTGAATTCTGTTATTTTAATTCTCCATACATTTAAAATATACTTCCTTAATTAATATTTAATGTGAAAATATAATTGTTTTATGTAGTACTAGAAAGTTCCTCATTATATTTATGGCTATACACATAAACTAAAAATAATATTAAATAACTCATTTAATAACAAGTATAGGTTATACAATTAAAAATATACATATTCTGCCATTATTATCCACAGTTATTAATATAGAATAAATTTTGTTATTACAAGGCCGTAGAAAGGGGGGGAGGGTGGGAGCTTGATTAGATAAACGTCCATTTATGATTAGTATGATTAGAGAAAACGTCCATTTACTGGTTAACAATTTCATTCATATGTTTTCGTAACTTGCGCCACTGATAAATGGAATTTAATTTTATTGATATTGCCAAGAACTTTGCAGTGGATACGAAAATCGAAAAAATATGTTGGGAACATTTTAGCATATACGTTTGGTTTGTTTCCATGACTATTGAATATTTAGAATTTGTGGACTTATTATGTATTATTTTTTCTATATGCTTATTTTTTTGTGTGCTTCGAAGTCCGACCACCCGGGGATGTTGAGCGTGTATCTAGTTTACTTAAAATAAGTTGTCTATGCCCTTGTATTATTACAATGCGCTTTTATAGATAACCTAATTAATTTGGTTTGTCGAATAGAAAGATATTTAGAAAATGTTTTGACGTCATACTTATAGAGAGAAGAATATGTCGAATCTGTGATATCTTTGTTTTGTATTTTAACTATATAGTTGTTGTGTTAGGCAGAGCTAAAATAGAAAGTTGATGAGTAGAAAAGTCGTAATCTTCTTAAACCGGCAATTACATACAGATCAAGGATATGGGTGCGGAGAAGTATCTGTTTTTACTACGACTTCAGCACAGCACGGAAATACTGATGAAGTTGCAAGTCTAAACTTTACAATAGTCCAAGTCCGTCACCAGGCAATGGAGTGTAGGAAAACCTACTCCATTTTTCTACTGGGTGACAAAGAGTTGGAAAAAAAAGTTGGGAAGATATCTCAGAGGAGGACTTTGCAAGCTTGTTGGGTCTTCTCCCGCTCCCTCCGGTGTCTGCGGACTTCATAACCCCTCCAAAGACGTCGAAAGCTCCTCCTCCTCCTCCTCTGGCGGCTTCCCACCAGTCAAAGAAACAGAAGAAGAAAGTTCCTAAAGTGATACTACCCGTACCCATATTTCTCGAAGATAATTCATTTCAACAGTTTTACAATGATGGCAAGTAGTGAAACTAATATTTTGAAATAGACCTAATAAAGACTAAATGCCTACAACCTAGTCCTAACCGAACTAAATCTTGTTATCAGAATAATAAATGTTGTATCATTATATAATTATTATATATATATTTGCTTTTTGTGTAACCTTTTCAATTCTTTGCTCCACTCCCCTTTCAATAAACGCTATTCTTATATTATTTTAATATTTTATCTTTTTTTCATAATTATTTTGAAAAAAAAGTTTATCCATAAAGAAGAGTATATTTTAATAAAGATATAGTCAATATGCAAAATTCTCCCTACTTTTAGCAAAGCGATAGTCTATAATCGTCCAACACAATCGTTTCGGATACTTGAAAAGTGCATAAGAAATAATTACTCAAACATATAATCAAGATGGGATTCGAACCAAGGACCTATGAATTATCAGTTCTACGCTCTAACCACTGAACTACTCAACTAATACATTATTACAGCAAAATTATTAACTATATAATAGAGTAGAAAGATTTGGATTACATGAAGTTTTGTCATCCAGCTCAAGTTTTAAAACTCTATCATAGATTTTATACAGTTTTACTTCATTTAGAGAACAAAATTTTAATTCATGGAGTAGGTCGGAAGGCCAAAATTCGATAACTATTGCTCTGTAGAGTTTATGATAGAAGAATATTTTTTCCACAATTGCATCCAGTGTAGGTTCCTCCCAGTGAAGGCAGTGAAGGCAGTGAATATCAGCTCAACGAGTGCCCTCTCACTCATTAAATTGGGTGTCACCATCTTCGTGTTATTTGGGAATAGATAGCTTCTATTGGGAATCTCCAGCAGTTGGGGATTTTCGATGGAACAAAGAGAGATTATGAAACTGTGTGCAATTTCTCCATCGACTAGTCGCATGCTCGAGAGACAGTCATCAATTGTGAGCAGAAGTTTTCAAGTAAAGTCCATCCCCGCAATAAAGTCATCATGTGAGAGAGTATCGAACGCCTTCTCCATTTCACAGCTCAAGAGTGAGGATTTAGACCAGGTCTTTGCAATAACATAAAAGTCGACAATATTTTTAATAATAAAGTTTTTAAGTAGAGCAGTATCAATATCCTGATGAGACTTGTCCCGCAAGAGTTCACTCGATACAATGTCTAGGACTTGGAACCATCCAGATGTCTTCTTCACTTCAGTCATGTTGAGTTTGTAGTGACTGGAGATGAGAATGTTGTCTTTTTTATAGGAAACTCTTGAGGAGAAGAAGTCAGAGGTGACGACATTGACCAATCACCTCTTGATGAACGATTTTCTGAGTTAATGGCCCAGGAAAATACAGCGCATATAAATAGTAGGATAAAGCCGCTAATAATTACTAATACAATTTGTCATCCATTGTCTAAAATTTTCCTAATTGGATGTCCATTCTCATACATTTTTTGGTATGATAAAACGTTGAAATAAGGCTAAAACTCTTTAAATATCCTTACATTATTATTTTATTTCTATTTAACAGATTTTAACGATTTTATAAACATTTGGCACTTTTTAGCACATTTTAAGAAATTTTATCATTGCTAAAAATCTTTAAATATCCTTAAAAGTTGTTAAATATCCTTAAAAATCCCCAAATTATTATTTCATTTACAGATTTTAACGAATTTTTTAAACATTTTTGTCCATTGTAACATATTTCAGCATATTTTGACAATTTTTCTCTTTTGCCAAAAGTCCTTAAAACCCTAAAATTTATAAAATCTTCTTCAAATGTTCCAAATAAGTTTACCCAGATTTAAGTGGCCGTTCTTGATTTGAGAGGACTGCCATAATTTTGAGCAGATTGCTCTGATTTAAGAAGATTTCCCTTATTTGGAAAAGATTGCCCTGATTTTGAGAAGAATGCCTACTACTAATTACTACTTTAAAAGTAAGAAATCAATTAATTCATTGTAAAATTACATTGACTTTATTGTTAAAACATGACAACACATACATTTTTAAATGGCTTTTCAATTAAAATATGATGGTAGGTGACTATCCAGAAGCAAAGGTTGCGATAAGTCATAGTCTTTAGCTGATTGATCTACTGGAGACACGGGAGGTGTCAATTGTGTTTCAATTGTGTTTCAATTGTTGTCTCTGTCAGAAGGACTTGTCGTAATGTCTTGTCAACTCTAATGAGCTGTATTGGAATGTTGATTTCCTTGATAATCTGGAGGAATCTAGTCCATCCATTTGGTGGGATAGTTTTTATTCATTCATCTACCGCATAACGAATTAAGTCTGAGACGTTTGAATAATCAAATGAACGTCCATTGTCCTCTGTAATTTGACCTCAATTCGTTCCATCTGACTTCATGAAAAAATAAAATTGCAGTATTAGACGAGGCTTAGAATAGAAAAAAGGTAACATTAAATAAATAATTTTACATTGAAGTAGTTAATGTAAATAACTATTTGTATATTGAAATTGCTCTTGTTATTTAAAAAACTGGGAATAAAAATTTGAATTTTTTATTTATCTTTATAAAAACAGCCGCCCTTGATTCAAGGTATAGACGGAATTACGTATAATTTTCTTTAGATTCTCCACTATTAAATCACAGAATTAAATAATTTGCTGAATAAAGCAAAAGAATTGAATATTTTTTTTATAATTGATAATCTCAAATTTACATATTTATCTCATCTTTATTAACACTATTTATGTTTAACTTAGTAACTCTTTCAACCCTTTGAACTAACTAAATATTTACTAATTAACTTATTATGTCCGTATATATGATTAAATGCTTTTGATACATACATTTTTGTTTATGATATACATCATAACTTGTATTAATCTCATTTACAAAAACGAGGATTTAGTTCTCTATTATTCCATTCTCTTATTCCATTCTTATTCCATTCTCTATTATTCCATTCTTATTCCATTCTCTATTATTCCATTCCTAGCCCTCATTTTTAATTGTATTTCTGTGGCTTATTTGTGCTGAATTCCTTCAAATGTTCATATTAAATGTAAAACAAAAAATATTGAATTTGAAAACAACAAAAAGCTTTTAAAAATATTAACAATGCTTGGATTTATAAAATAAATAATTGATTATTGTAGAATGTTTTCAAATAGAAATAATATGAAAGTTATACAAATAAATGGGCAGAAACCTTCAACCAGCCAAATTATTTAATCCAATAAGGATGAATATACTTCTATTACATTTTAATATCTCTCATATAATCCGTTTTTTCTTTAATATTCACATATAAAAAAAGACTATATTATAGTCTACGAGATTGTCTTTTTTAAAGTGACAACAAAAGACGACGTGTACGTTCACCAATAGGTCAACTTATGTGTACACATGAAAACATATTAATTAATACGCATATATATCGGATAAATAAAAACTCTTTTAAAATCTATTGTATGCAAAAATGATTGACTATCTGTTGACAATAGTTAATAAAAAATCTCAAAGTTTAATTTAGATGATTGGATTTTTTACGTAAAATTCACTGATTTAAACGTACATCCGTATATGCGGTATTAATAACCTTTATTCTATTATAAATGTGTTCCATTCCTCAAACATTATATTCGATAAATGCTGATTGGACCATATTTCTTTTTTTAAAAGGAATATCCTCTTTTGAACACTTAATATTTCGTCTCTAAATTGAGACATAAATGTTTATTTAGGGAAAATTATTATTTTTAAATAAAGAGCGAGGACAACGTGAATACACACATGCTCAATCAACTATACTTTCATTGTTAATTTAGCCAAGAGGCCGATAATTTTTCCACTATTTACAAATTTAGACAATATAAAAAACATTAATGGGTGACATTTGACCCTTCATTAAAGATTATAAAATATATTAGTTCACATATATGTTTATATATTGTACAACAAATTAATTGATATGGCTACATACGTCTTGTAGGTAAATACATATTAAATTGTACATATTGTGAACTTCTCGATATACAAAAGTTTTGAAAGAGTACCAAATTAGTAAAAACATATATTACTGATTCTTTTAAAACATACAACTGACCTTTAAGACTTACCAGTCTGTAGGACCTTACATTCTGTAACCAATTTTATTCAAATGTTAAACGATTTAATTCTAATAGGTATATTTACAAAACATGTAAAAATGCACATACAACAATAAATGATAGACAAAATAAATGCGAACATTTTGTTTAAGTAGGTACCCTACTGCATGTTAAATTTTGTAGCAAATTTGATTGAAATGTGATTAGAATTATTTCTAATAGATATATTTACTTTACTTAAAACTGATATGGCAGTATTCCTTGAAAATTTTAATATGTATGATTAGTCATGTTGAGAATTTAATAATATGTACGATTTAATATGCATTTATCTACACGATGTATTTTTTACCATATATGAAGTAATGCAATGCAATACAACATAATAAACATGCACATATTAGTAAAAAATATTTTATAATCTTTAGATAGGGTTAAAAGTTCCCAAATGAATGTTTTTTTGTCTAAATCTTTTTATTGCGAAAAATACCTCTTGGCTAAATTACAATGAATGCGTAGTTGAGAGTCCTGGTATTCACGTAGTCCTCGATAAAGAGATTACCTTTCTAAATATTTTAGACCACGGGATATGTACTGATTGGCGGTGTCTTTCGTTTAATTCGGTTACATACTGACGAAACATGTCTATTTTACTTTTCTGATCACAATGTTTGATATAACCTGTTAATATGTTTGCACATAGGCTTTAATCCAAAAAACATAAAAGTCAAAGTCAAATCAAACTGGAAAGTGTTTGGGATTTCAGAAAACTTATTTTAATGACTGAATTGATTTTTGCAAATATTTAATATGTACACTTGCACAGTATAACAAATCTATAGCTTCTCAGATACACTCCGCCATATAAAATAATTGTAAAATGAAACTGTTAATGTTTGTTACTAATTTTAGAAGAAAATAGGTAACATTTAATAAATAACTGTTCATTGAAATAGTAAATGTA